>CM064963.1:92694981-92750975 GCA_032847665.1 Solanum chilense
ATTTTTTATTACTTGATGAACGATAAAAAGTAAGTTTATGTCATAGAATAATATCTTTTGAAAGTTAGTAAGCTTAACATACAAAAATCACAATTAAAAACTCTCGTTGAATCTTTTATCCTTTGTTATATATAAAGAAATGAATTGTCACTCCTTAATATTTAGAAATGTTATATATGCGGGGATAACTTTTTGTTTTTTTCATGTTTTTTTTCACATATATTATGTTTTTCAACAAAAAATAAGGGAGAACAACTTTTTTATAGCATTTGAATATAACGAACAGAGAAGCAACACTTATCATAAAAAAATCTTAAGCAAAGAAATTTCAACCTGCCTAGCAATATTTGAATTAAATTTCATCATCATACAACTAGATTCAAATAAGTTCTGCTGATCAATTAAAATAGTAGAGTCATAGTCATAGTTGAGAAGCAATTCAGAACTTATCTAATGTTTTAATAGTAAAACACATAAAATTAAGACAAGTATCATATATTTAAGTAACACTACACAAAAAAAAAGTACTACAGTCATACTTAGAAATTTATATGAAACAAAAGTTGCAACATTCCTAGATCCTTCTCAATTGTTGTGGTGGGGATTTGAATCTTGAACATGAATGTCGAAAGATGTCTCGTCAATTAAAGTTTGTACCTCATCATCAGTGAAGCTCAGCAACTCAGAAAAGGAAGGACTCTTTGGAATGCCAAATGAGTCATTCACATTATTCTGCACTGGCCCTGATGCACTCATTGAGAGGATATTCATCGAATGGTCTAGTTGAGGAACAAGCATTGGATAGGCAATTTCAGCATACCTTTGTGAAGATGATGAAGAAGGAAACAACGAAAGATCAGATGGAAGAGGAGCCTTCAAAGGAAACATCAATTGAGAAGCGCTTGAAGGACCCATCAATGGAGCAGTCAGAGGAACCATCGATGTTGGAACCAAATCAATAGGAGCCATTGGCACAGTAGATGGAACCAAAATAGGAATCTCGGATAGTACTGGAACATCAGCATGGACCAAAAGAGGAGCCCATGACCTGTCGAAGTTGGTCTCACCAGAATCCATCGATCCAACAGTAGGTTGGGGAGCATTCGATGTAGAACCTTCTTCATGAGTTTTTGCTTCGATCGAGTCATCTATCAGTTTGAGGTTCTTATTGATCACATAACATAGATCATTGAGATATTCTGGGTGCTTACTATTGGGCATCTCTTCACCATTCAACAATCCATACATCTCGTTTGTATACTCCATTTTCTTGTTTTCCTGCCTCACCTTCTCAAGTTCCTTCTCAATTTTCTTGATCCTTTTCATGATTACATTTTCTTGTGTTTTCATGTTCTTTGATTTATCCTCCTCCGGAAGATTGCTAAACTTTGTAAAGAGGTCGGTGGAAGCTTCATGATTTGGAAATATCTCCGGTTCGTTTTGGTAAGGGTTATAGACTAAGGTAGCCATTTCAACATCGCAAAGGATGTTGAGTTCACGAGCCTTGGTTAAGAAACCCTTTATTCGTTTTCTATATGAGACTCTCCTCTCAGTGTTGTTTTCAATAAAAGCTAACTTCACTTTCTTTCTACCCATGGTGAAAATGAGGAAAAGGAGGAGAGACGTGTTTATTAGGATATGTGGGATGAAATGAATTTATTATTCTTACTGTTGTGGTGTATTACTTTGCTAAGAATTGCCTCCTATTTATAGGGTGGAAAATAAGTTTTTGAATTAGAGGATACTTAGTTGTCAAGAGTACTATTTTGGTATAAAAATAAAGGAGCCTAGATGAACAAATCTTTTTGAGTCAAATTTTTCTTTTTAGGAAAATTAATTAATTAATTTAGATTTAGGTAAGTATGACTCTAGTCTCGAGAATAATTATTTTTGAGTCAGACTTTTCTTATTAGGAAAATAATTTAATTAATTTTGATCTAAATAAGTATAACTTTAGTCTTATGTTAAACAAATCTTTTTGAGTCAAACTATCTTTTATTAGGAAAATAATTTAATTAATTTAGATCTAGATATGTATTATCCATCTGAGATGACCATAGAGTATTAACAATGTTTTTTCGTAAAGAAAGTCTAAAAAAATTGTATATTTTATTCATAAATAAATGTTAAAAATATATTGAAACAAATGAAAAATTGAAATATTGGCCAAAAAATCGAAATATTAATTTTAAAAATATTTAAATACCCCAAAACTTTTTTCATGCTCACAATGAGTTCATTTGGAATTACTTGTGAACCGACTCAGTTTATTAATAGTATATGCTATATTTGATCACGTACACTTCATATATATAATACTTCTCAATATGATTGCTCAAAATTGAACCAATCTTATTATTGATACCATCGTTCCGAAAGGATGAGTCCACATAAGACATGAAATGTTACAAAATCAGCTCTGAAGATAGTAGATGTCATTTGACATTTACTACACGTCTTAATATCTTTATTAAGTACATTCTCGTTTCTCGTTTTGTTCTTTACACGGTCCTTTGGACTTTTCATTAGACTACTCAAGCCTAAGTTTACATTCCACAATTCTTAGGTCTTATTTGAATAAAAAGATCGACATTAACTAATAAAAAATATTGATAAAATTAAATATGGATCCTAAAATAATTTAAATTTAACTTAATTATCATAGGGTAGAAAATGTGTCAAAATGAAACAAAATTTTATTTTCTTTCCTCAAAATGTGTAAAGCACATTAGTTTTGGTAAGTGTGATGTGCAATTATTCTATGTAATTTTCGTCGAAACTAATTTAGATTTTTTTGAATGTAACAAAAATACAAAATCTGAGCATGATTTATTTTTTAATATAATTGGATACTACTCTAAAATAAAATAAAATTCTATTTTTCTTTCCTCAATATATATAAACACAATAGTTTAGGATTCGGCTCCTCTCCATTTCTCTTCTCTCCATTTTTCCTAAGTTTCTATTTGGATTAATGACACGTGTCATGGGTTAAAATAAATAGTTAAGATTTAATTTTTCAAACTTAACCTCTAATCATGATTTAGTTAATAAATACATTATATATCAAATATTAAAATTATTATAATCTCACAATCTTAGCAACATATTATTTTGTCCATAAATATAGAAAAGAAAAGTTTTCTTCCTTTTTTTTTTTTTTTTAATCATAGAATCTTTTTTTTCCGTTTATATAATATTTTTATTGTAATCTTTTGTTAAAAATATATTGGTCCGTGATTAATAAATTACCTAGCAATAATCCAACCATTTTAACAAACTAATTTTAATTTCATAATAAGATTACAAATACGGTTATACCACTACATACTGTAGTTAATTATAGTTTCTATACTTCTATTCAGTTAATTAGATAAAAAGATAATTTAAAAGAAAATTTTAAAAAAATCTTACATATAAAAGAAATTTAGGAAGAGAATTTTCCCCCCTATATTTATGGACAAGATAATATGTTGCTAAGATAGTTATATTATAATTTTTTTAATACTTAATATATAATGTATTTATTAATTAAATCATGATTAAAGATTTACTTTGAAAATTAAATTTTAACCATTTACTAAATATGAATTCTTCCAAAATTGTAAAATAAATGTAATGTGCTTTTATAAGCACCGTAAACGATAATGATCATACAAATATTCAATAAATATTTGAATTTTAATTAATTTGTAATATATTATTTAAATATTTATGAAATTAATATTTCAATTTTTTGGCCAATATTTCAATTTTTCAATTGTTTCAATTTTTTTTTTACATTCATAAATAAAATATACAACTTTTTAGACAATCTTTACAAAAAACATTCTTAATACTCTATGGTCATCTCTTATAGATAATACTTACCTAGATTTAAATTAATTAAATTATTTTTCTAATAAAAAAAGTTTGACTCAAAAAGATTTGTTCAACGTAAGACTAGAGTCATGACTACATTTATGTCTAATTAAGATGGTGATGATCTAATTTGATATCAAATGTACCTTTATTTATTCTCATTGAAAATAACATTGAGAGGAGAGTCTCATATAAAAAACGAATAAAGGGATTCTTAACCAAGGCTCGTGAACTCAACACCCTTTGCAATGTTGAATTGACTACCGTAGTCAATAGCCCTTACCTAAACGAACTGGGGATGTTTCCAAATCATGAAGCTTCTACTGACATATTTACAAAGTTTATCAATCTTCCAGAGGAGGATAAATAAAAAAACATGAAAACACTAGAAAATGTAATCATGAAAAGGATCAAGAAAATTGAAAAGGAGCTAGACCATTTGATGAATATCCTCTCAATGAGTGCATCAGGGCCAGTGGAGAATAATGTGAATGACTCATTTGTCATTCCAAAGAGTCCTTCATTTTCTGAGTTGCTGAGCTTCACTGATGATGAGATACGAACTTTAATTGACGATACATCTTTCAACACTCATGTTCAAGATTCAAATCCCCACCACTGAGAAGGATCTAGGATTAATTATTAAAATAAATGTCTGTACTTTGGTTTCATTTAAATTTCTAAGCATGAAAGTAGAATTTCTTTTTGTGTGTAATGTTAATTAAAGTATGAGAACATTATAATATACTTGTCTTAATATTATGTGTTTTACTATTAAAACATTGGATAAGTTATGAATTGCTTCTCAACTTTTATTATGACTCTAATATTTAATTGATCAGAATTTCTTTGAATTGAGTTGTATGGTTGCGAAATTTATAATTAAAATAAAAAAATAAAAACTAAATTATGATGAATGAATGTTTACGTGAGAAGATTATAATTTTCTTAAGAAAATTAAAGAATGATATTCAATCCAAATATTGATAGGCAGGTTGAAATTTCTTTACTTTTAAGATTTTTTAAAATAAATTCTGCTTCTTTGTTCGTTATATTCAAATTCTATAAAAAAAAATTTATCCTCCATGAATAACTGTTTTTCTTGAAAAATACAATATATATGAAAAAAAACATAAAAAGTTATCCCCACATATATATAACATTTCTTAGATCAAGATTTCTGTTTTTTTTTTTTTTCTGGAAGAGAGGAAATATGTTAGGGAGAGATAATTCATTTTTTTTTATATAGTTAATGATAAAATATTCAACTAGACTTTAATTGTGATCTTTGTATGTTAAGCTTAGCTTGCATCAAGATATTGTATGACAAAAACTTACTTATTATGGTACATAAAATAAGATAAAAGAGATAACTATGTTTAGATTATGTTTGGCGGGCAAAAGCCCTTGTGACTTGACACTTGAATAGTGGAAAACTTGTTTCCGGGTCCTTCGTTTGGAACCAACCTTTTTCTTTCCATAGTGAAATTCCTCGCTTTTCCACCTGTGCCATACTCTACTTTTGTTGTTGTCAGTTGGAATGATTCAGTCAACCTGGGTATCAACAACCAACACACCCTTCTTTGTTGAATGAATTCAAACCACGATTTCGATCACAATTTTCAATTAACTTTTTCCCAGGTGATAAGGGCAAAAGAACACTTCACAAAATACGCTTTAATAGCACTGTACATAATGATTCTTCTTGTATTAAAATTAATGTGTCCAAATGGTAAATTCATGCATTCGAGAAGTATAAATTTTAAGGAATTGTTATAACTAGAAAAAGAATTAGAATAAGATATAATTTACTCTTTACAGTAATAAATTTATGTAAGTTATATGCCAAAATAGTAATTATGACAACTAAGTATCCTCTAATTGAAATTTTTCATATCAATTTCATTTTACAAATAGAAATCAATCCTAGGGAAAGTAACACACAACAAAAACAAAAACAAAAACAAAAATTCATCTGATCCACTATTTTCCCCATTTTTAGTCACTAGAAAGAAGGTAAGGTCAGATTTCTTGTAAAATATCACTTTGAGGAAAGAACCACAAAGACAAAAAGAATTCTTAAACAAGGCTCATGAACTCAACACTCTTTGTGGTGTTGAATTGACTGTTGTCATCTATAGTCCTTACCACGAAGAACCAAAGGTGTTTCCAAGCCATGAAGCTACTACAAACACCTTTACAAATTTTAAGAAGCTTTCAGAGTTGGTTCAATAAAAAACATGGGAACACAAGAAAGGAGTACCAAGCAAAGGATCTCAAAACATAAAGGATAAACTTCAGAAGGTAAAGGAAGAAAACCAGATCACAGAGTTAACAAATCAAATGTATAAATTATTGAATGGATAACATATTCCCACTAGTATGCACTTACACAATCTCAATGATCTTAGTTACATAATCAATATTCATTAAATGGATTTTAGAAGGACTCCTGAAATGACCCATCAGATCTATCCAACAACAATGACCTATTCAATGTGTTTATTGATGATTGCACCTCTAATGTATAATTTAGATGGCACCACAAGTAGATCATTCAATGAATATTCCCTCCATGAGTGCATCATTTCCAATGGATAACAATGTTAATGACTCATTTGACATTTCACGGAGTCCTTCATTTTCTCAGTTGTTAAATTTGAATGATGATGAGATAATGACTTTACTAGATGAGACATCTTTCGATATTATTGTTCAAGATTCAAACCACCCCACCACAACTTATAAGGATCTAAAATCAATGTCTAATTATAAGTAGAAATGCTTGCACTTTAGTTTCATATTAATTTCTATGCATGAAAGTAGTACTTTTTTTTGTGTGATAAATTAAAGTATGACTCACTCAGAGGCGAAGCCAAGATAATGAGTTCGGGGATTTTAAATTAATTTATTTGGGGGTTTAGAAGTTAATATATATATATTGAGAAAATAGCCAAAAGCCCTCTCAAGCTATTATCGAATTCTCAACTACACAATTATTCTTTACGGGGGTCCTATAGCACCTCCCCCCCCCTCCCGAACCTTTTAAAAGTTAAATATTTATCCCCCTACAAATTCAACCCCAAATTTGTATTAGGTAGTAGTCAACACGTGCTGCCACGTAATATTACACTTTTTTACATTAAAAAATTTTAGTATCCTTTTATATTTTACTATTTTTTGTTTTATATTTCATCTTCTCGTGATGATAATATGAAGTGTGAGTCAATTAGTTAGTTATGTACAGTGAAGATTCCATTAGTTAGTTGTGTATAATAAAGTTAGTTAGCGTTAAGTTGTTAGAGTAAAGTTGTTAGTGAGTTAATTTTCCAACTTACATTCAGTTAGTAGTAGTATATATATAGGTTCGTAACATTTCTCATTCAATTCACATTCAATACAAAGCACAATTTTCTCTCTCAGTTCAGTTACTCTCTAGTTGAGTACGTCTTCATTAACAGAGGAATAAAGTTCATCAATGGTGCTAGTTTTGTCATCTCCCTTTCTCTTTCTTTTTCATTCCTCCAATTCTTTTTCCTTGAAAGCTTCTGCATATTTGATGACTACCCCGTCGGCGACCTTCATCGAAATTCTAAACACAAGGAAATCTCGTTGTTTAAAGCTAGAGATGAATGAAAAAATCTATCACTGAAAATTGCTTCTTTCTCCGCTATTATAATATTTCAATAAGTGAGTCTTCTTCATCAAAGGGTCTGTTACCAAATATTCCTTTAATGAATTCTTTTCCATTAATTGAATCTATTACTCCCTTCGTCCCTATTTAGTTGTCCACATTAGAAATGACACACATATTAAAATAACAATAATTAACACAGTAAAGTTATAATTTTACCCGTATTAATTATGATTTCAAAAAACATGAATTAAAACTTAGAAATTTTTAAGAAGTTTAAAAGAGGGTATAATAAGAATTTTTATTTGTCCTTTCTTGATTTGTCAAAATGGACAATCATACAATCAAGTCATGATTCATGACATTCAATTATCCGTCTATCCTCATTTACGATTAGTGTGATCATCAAATGCAATATCCGCACAAATACATATATCATAATAAAGTAATAACAAACATATATCACACAACATGGAATCAGACCATCAACTATCTCAAACAAAGCTTGAATCTCCTAAAAAACTTGATTCCTACCTTTTCGAATCATTTCTGCTTGTTCTTGGTCTACAAAACAATCAATATAACACGAGAATCAATAAACGATATCTAATCACCCAAATTACAATCAAATCTATCAACCCTGATCAAACCCGCGATTCCTATACCCAAATTAGAGATTTTTTTTACCATAATTTCCACATCAAAACTCTTCATCATTTATAATTACCCACTAGTTTACATTTTATGGATCAAAAGTCGGATTCAGGGAGTTAAAACCTTACATTTAGCCTTAAGAATAGTGAAAAGCTATCAAGAAAACACATTAGGTCATATCCAAGCTCTCAAAGTGAAAAGTGCAGAATAAAATATTTTTTCGATTTATTTTTTACTTAAGTTGTATTTGTTCTGCCACAGCTGTCCTCACCCCGCTACAGTGGCCCTGCCCTAGCAGGAAAATCTCACCTTAGCGGCTTGCGCTGAACCACTAAGCAACTTTAATAATTTCAAACCCCCATTTGACAACACACCTTCAACCCATGACACAAAAAAATACCCGTTCATGCTAAGATTAATTTTGAGAGTTCTACTCTCCTAAATTCAATCTCCTAGATTCGTAAGGATTTATTAACGTCTTAGCTATCATAGTGTATGCATACTGATGCCAAAGGTTTGGCCAAAAAATGCAAGACATAGTTTTGAGTATTTTTTAAATACCCCAAAACTTTTTTCATGCTCACAATGAGTTCATTTGGAATTACTTGTGAACCGACTCAGTTTATTAATAGTATATACTATATTTGATCACGTACACTTCATATATATAATACTTCTCAATATGATTGCTCAAAATTGAACCAATCTTATTATTGATACCATCGTTCCGAAAGGATGAGTCCACATAAGACATGAAATGTTACAAAATCAGCTCTGAAGATAGTAGATGTCATTTGACATTTACTACACGTCTTAATATCTTTATTAAGTACATTCTCGTTTCTCGTTTTGTTCTTTACACGGTCCTTTGGACTTTTCATTAGACTACTCAAGCCTAATTTTACATTCCACAATTCTTAGGTCTGATTTGAATCCTTTTAGGAATATGAACTTGGACTTTGGCTAGACACCCCGCAATTTGAAATATTTCAAGTTGGATTTCCTCCCTTTCCATTTCTCATATTGAATAGATTGTGTCATGAATAAACAAAATTGCTTTCTTTCTGAAAAGACAAATTTTTTTGTTGTTTCCTTTTGCAATAAGGATTAGTTCATCCACACAAGTTTTGTGGCAAACCTAAACTTATAAGTAATGCAATCATTATTTCCTTCAAAGTTCATTTTTTTCATTCTGCAATTCCATTAGATTTATGTTAATAAGACAGTAGTTTGATGGATAAATCCGTTTTCCAAATATATGTATGCAAAATGAGATTTATAACCTCATCCCTATCAGTTCTTATCTTTTTCGCAACTGATTTCAACTTCAATTTTATATAGTCTAGTTGTTTTTGTTGCTTCACCCTTACCATTCAGCAAGACATAACCTTATGAAATGCAATTGTCAATAAAATTTATGAGATGTTTTTTCCCACCACGAGATGGTGTTTACTTCATATCACATATGTCAGTGTAAATCAACTCAAAGGAATTAGAATTCCTTTTGACACATTTATAAGAATGTTCGACATACTTATATTCCACACAAACTTGACATTTTTATCTATTGCACTCAAAGTAAAACAAAATTTCTAAGTTTATCAATTTTCCCTAATTGACATTTTCCAAGTGCTCATGTCACAAACAGTTTGACTCAAGCAAGTAAAAACAAATAAAAATATTGAGTTTGAAAAGCTCTCCGCGAGGTAGTTTTTCCTCACAAATATTTGTTCATATTTCTTACAATTTCGTATAATAAAAACATTGTTTAGAGTCATCACATTGTCAAACGTCCTTTTTGGAAGGACCTTTCCATAACTTTTAATTGGTTGTTATAGAACTACCCATGAACAAAGTTTCATTGGGTCCAATAAAGACAATATAATCCAAATGCTTCTTTTACAAAACATGACAAATAGCTATTCGCCAATATTCATGTCTATACAAATAGTTATATTTAATAGACATATCTTTTCATGAAAAATCACAACATTTTGAAGACACTTTTTCATAAAAGAATTCAATCATTTTGAACAAGTATGAATATAATTTGGTTGTTCCATATTTGTCATACCATATACTAGTAAAAGAGAAACTCAACGATCATAGTATCAAATATACTCCAAGAATTTTTTGGATCTAATTAACATTATACAAAAATATCATCAAATTTCATATTTTGTACTCCAAGTTTAAATTAGACACTTAATCTAATTTGACTTTGTCATAAGCAAAAAATCCCCCACATTTTGTAATATGATCTCAATAAAAATCTTCATATAGTTGAAAATAACTTTTCCACATATTTTTCCAGACTATCAATGGCAGCATGAAACCTCGTTTGGAAATATTATTCTACGAAAGAATTATATTGCTTCAGTTTTTTTGACAATCTTTACATTGTGTGAAAATTCATTTCATAGAGGAACCTATTATAGATACGAAAAAACACACACGTTAAGCCATTGGTCTTTCTTCTATCACAATCAGACACGCCACTTAGTATTTAGAATACTAATAATAAAGAAAAAACTTTTATATAGATTTTTCTATTTAACAGTGAAATTTATAGAAAACAAAAGGTACGACAGTGACTTATTAGATGAAGTTTTCATATTCTTCAAACCAATTGTATGATCTTATTTATCCAGAGCAGAAAGCTACAAAAAAATTTACTCTACAAAAACCATATACAATCAATTCACAATGAATAAAGGACTATAAAAAAAATTACCACAAACAGAATAAAATATATTCTTATATTATCACGTAGAAATGATTTCTTTTTCAAATAGTCTTCCAGTTATAACATTTTGACATATTTTTATATATAAAAAATGCGCATCTCTCATTCTGCAAACTACAAAAATGTGCATCTCTCATTCTACAAACTAAAGATTTTTAAAGACATCACTATTTTCCGTGAAAATTTCATTCTAAAACATATGGTTTGCAGGTCTTTTTCCAAAGATACACGTGATAAATATCAAAAGAATTAACTTTAAAAAACTAATTTCCTCCTTATATAAATTATAGAAGGTTACCTGGTGTAATCTTTAACCAGAATACCACCAATTTTTTTAGTATATTCTCAATTCGATCTTGCTAAACAAGACACCGACTTCTGAAGAAATAGTATATTAATCTTCTACTTCAATGATCTGTTTGCTTCAATTAGTAGAATATAAAAAATACAAATAATATATTAATTTTCTTAAGATTGTTGTTCGTCCTGTATTTCTAAGATACTTAGAACAAAATTTTTGAAGAACATGATAAGAATAAATAAAGTTTAAATGCATTTCCAGAACTACAAAATGAAAATCAGTAGAGAAAATAAACTTAGAAACAAATTAAAACAATATTCAAAATATTTTCCTTAAAGAAGAAAATTCAGTCCGCTGAATGAATGTTGTCCCCTTAAGAAAATTATTACCCTCAAGTACCCGAGGTTAAAATAATATATTCTTGCAGTATAGCACATTTTGTGTTTCACGCGACTCAGACTCTATATCTTACCCACCCAATGTTGTTCTGATTGAATTTCAAAAATCTCGCTCGCTGTCAAAGCATATTTTGTGAAGTAGTTTCCTTCCATTGTCACTTCGATATAGTAAACTGAAAACCATGATCGTAGTCGTGGTATGAAGATGATGATTTGAAGACTCATTCGTCACAAAAGGGTGTCTTGTTTGTCGATACCGAGGTTGAATGAATCACTCCACCTAGCAACAAGAAAAGTGGAGTTTGGCACAAGTTAAAGGAAAAAACAAGGAGGAATTCAACTTTGGAAAGGAAAGGGACAGTTCCAAACGAAGGACCATGGGACAATCTTTTCGGTGTCCAGGTGTCAACTCCCGATGGCTTGTGTCTGTAGAACACAATTTAAATAAATTTATATATTTTTTATTATTGATTAACGATAAAAAGTAAGTTTATGTCATAAATAATATCTTTTGCAAGTTAGTAAGCTTAACATACAAAAATCACAACTAAAAAATCTCGTTGAATCTTTTATCCTTTGTTATATATAAAGAAATGAATTATCACTCCTTAATCCTATTTCCTTTTTTCCATAAAAAAAAATAATAATCTTGATCTAAGAAATGTTATATATGCGGGGATAACTTTTTGTTTTCTTTTCATGTTTTTTTTTTTCACATATATTATATTTTTCAAGTAAAAATAAGGGAGAACAACTTTTTTTATAGCATTTGAATATAACGAACAAAGAAGCAACACATATCATAAAAAAATCTTAAGCAAAGAAATTTCAACCTCCCTAGATCCTTATAAATTGTTGTGGTGGGGATTTGAATCTTGAACATGAGTGTTGAAAGATGTATCGTCAATTAAAGTTCGTATGTCATCATCAGTGAAACTCAGCAACTCAGAAAAGGAAGGACTCTTTGGAATGACAAATGAGTCATTCACATTATTCTCCACTGGCCCTGACGCACTCATTGAGAGGATATTCATCGAATGGTCTAGTTGAGGAACAAGCATTGGATAGGCAATTTCAGCATACCTTTGTGAAGATGATGAAGAAGGAACCAACGAAAGATCAGATGGAAGAGGAGCCTTCAAAGGAAACATCAATTGAGAAGCGCTTGAAGGACCCATCAATGGAGCAGTCAGAGGAACCATCGATGTTGGAACCAAATCAATAGGAGCCATTGGCACAGTAGATGGAACCAAAATAGGAATCTCGGATAGTACTGGAACATCAGCATGGACCAAAAGAGGAGCCCATGACCTGTCGAAGTTGGTCTCACCAGAATCCATCGATCCAACAGTAGGTTGGGGAGCATTCGATGTAGAACCTTCTTCATGAGTTTTTGCTTCGATCGAGTCATCTATCAGTTTGAGGTTCTTATTGATCACATAACATAGATCATTGAGATATTCTGGGTGCTTACTATTGGGCATCTCTTCACCATTCAACAATCCATACATCTCGTTTGTATACTCCATTTTCTTGTTTTCCTGCCTCACCTTCTCAAGTTCCTTCTCAATTTTCTTAATCCTTTTCATGATTACATTTTCTTGTGTTTTCATGTTCTTTGATTTATCCTCCTCCGGAAGATTGCTAAACTTTGTAAAGAGGTCGGTGGAAGCTTCATGATTTGGAAATATCTCCGGTTCGTTTTGGTAAGGGTTATAGACTAAGGTAGCCATTTCAACATCGCAAAGGATGTTGAGTTCACGAGCCTTGGTTAAGAAACCCTTTATTCGTTTTCTATACGAGACTCTCCTCTCAGTGTTGTTTTCAATGAAAGCTAACTTCACTTTCTTTCTACCCATGGTGAAAATGAGGAAAAGGAGGAGAGATGTGTTTATTAGGATATGTGGGATGAAATGAATTTATTATTCTTACTGTTGTGGTGTATTACTTTGCTAAGAATTGCCTCCTATTTATAGGGTGGAAAATAAGTTTTTGAATTAGAGGATACTTAGTTGTCAAGAGTACTATTTTGGTATAAAAATAAAGGAGCCTAGATGAACAAATCTTTTTGAGTCAAATTTTTCTTTTTAGGAAAATTAATTAATTAATTTAGATTTAGGTAAGTATGACTCTAGTCTCGAGAATAATTATTTTTGAGTCAGACTTTTCTTATTAGGAAAATAATTTAATTAATTTTGATCTAAATAAGTATAACTTTAGTCTTATGTTAAACAAATCTTTTTGAGTCAAACTATCTTTTATTAGGAAAATAATTTAATTAATTTAGATCTAGATATGTATTATCCATCTGAGATGACCATAGAGTATTGACAATGTTTTTTCGTAAAGAAAGTCTAAAAAAATTGTATATTTTATTCATAAATAAATGTTAAAAATATATTGAAACAAATGAAAAATTGAAATATTGGCCAAAAAATCGAAATATTAATTTTAAAAATATTTAAATAATATAATACAAATTAATTTAATGATTAGTAAAATTGATATATTTATTGAATATTTGATGAAGATATGTGTATGATTATTATTGTTACGGCGCTTACAAAAGCACATTATTATTTTTCCAATTTTGGAAGAAACCATATTAAGAAGAAATTTTATATTGATTTCAATATTATATTTAAAATCAAATTAAGCTCATATTTTAGTTTTTTTTAACATTAAAGATATTTCTAAATTTGTTTCAAAGGCAAATTTGTGCATAAAAAAATTCACAAGACAACTACTAAACTATTGTGTTTATAGATATTGAGGAAAGAAAATAGAATATTATTTTATTTTACAATCTCCGATATTGTAATTTGTTACATTAATAAAATATAAGTTAGTTTCAATGAAAATTAATACATAAAATAATCGCATATGACACGTACCAAACTAACGTGCAACATCCTTTTAGAATTATTAATTTAATAGAATTCATGAATTTTTTTATATTTGTGATTCTATTTTAGAGAAATGAAAAATAAGCTTATTTAATTTATTCGTAATTGTTTTTTTAAAAAAATTATGATTAAACTAGTTAAATTGAACTAATATGAATTGAAAAAAATTGATGATGCTATTTATTTATTTTTTGAATATGCAATATAATGTTAGTAACTCTATTTTTATACACTTAGAGAATCTTGACGATTTTTATAGTTATATGTGACTGAATGGATACTAATATAAAAAATTTAAAAGTGGAAAATAAAGTTAAACATTAAAAAATAAAAGTTAAATAGTACAAGAAAATTTTAAAATGTTTGATGGAGCATGATAAAAGTAGAAATAAATGCTTAATATGGTATAATAAAGTAAGTTAAATTTAGCATGATAAGGTAAATATCTTTCTTCCCCATTTTGCTCCTTCCTTCATTATGTAATTTTCGCCTGTTTTAAGAATTAACTTATGTAATATAGTCTATCCATTAAAATTCTTATCAATGTATCTTTGTCGATATCTTTAATAAGTTCAGTCTTTACTCAATGAACCAATGTAGAAAGAACAATGCCGAAGTGCTACTATACACTCACCGCGTACTTACGTTACCACCTGAACTTCTTCTTTATACCTTGAACCCGATCCCTTTGAGAAAAAATCCTTAATCCAACACCTTTTCATGGAATGGAGAGTTCCATCGTGTCTCTCTTAGAATTTCAAAAGGCTGAAAATGATGAATCTTGTATTGCCAAGAACAACTTATCAGTTTTAGTATCTGGTTGTGTATATTAATAGTGATAATCACTCCCCTAAGACATTATGTGCAAGCAAAATTTCCAATCATTTTAGTTTTACGAATGCATAGTACTTCAGAATAAATAAATTTCTCTTTGTAAACATAGAGAGTGTAATTATCGCATATATATTTTTTTTGTAAAATAAATTTAGCGAGCTGAAAAGGTCACAATTTAAGCTTAGTTGAAGTTTAATCTTTTTTATATTCTCGCTATAATTATGAAAAGAATATGTCATATTATAATATTTGTGAATGGAGATGTAAAGGTTAAAAGGTACGATCTAAATTTAGTTAAATTTTTTATCATTTGCTAACCTTATAAGTAAATATTTCATATTAAATATATATTTTGCGAGTTAAAAAGATTAACAGACAAAAAATCATGATTTAAACTATGTTATTTTTTTTTTTATCTTATATATGATCATAATAAGCAAATTTATGACATACACTACTTATTGCAGATAATGAAACTTGACACACGTAACGCAACTAAAATCTAGTTAAATCTCTCATCCCTAACTATAATAATATAAGGAAACTCAATTGTTTACACCACTGAAATCATCGCAAAGGGAAAAAAAAAATTAATGTCTCTCCCTAACCGTATTTCTTTCTCTTCCAAAAATTAGAGGAAATACACTTTATTTAAGGAGTAAAAAATAATAATTTTGATCCAGAAATGTTATATGTGGATATAATCTCTTCTTTTATTTTCATACATATTTTTCAAAAATGAAAATGTTATCTGAAAGAACAACCTTCGAAATAATTGAATAGTTTTTTTTGTAAGCATTTGGATTTGTATATATCGAAGAAACAAGTATCACTTACGATGGTTACGTCACAAAGAAAAAATCTTCACTGAGCGAAGAAATTTCAACGTGTCTTGGATTAAATATTTCATCAATTTCATATAAATTTACAATCTTCTCCTCTATACGTTCATCCATCACCATTTTGTTTTTATTTTGGCAACAATACATTTCGATTCAAAGAAATTCTTGTTGTTAGGATAGGTTTAGGTTTAGTCTCTTGTACTGGGCTTTAGCCCATTGTATTTACGTAACTATATATACCTTACTTTATCAATGGAAAAACCCAAGCGGTTGTATTTGCCTCTCCGCTATATTTCTACATGGTATCAGAGCCTCGATCGGGAATCAAATCCTAGTCGAGAGCCGACCACGACTGCAGCCAACGTACGATCTCCCACGCCGGGAAACTATCGACGCTGCAATTTCTGCCGTCGACACTGCAATATCACACGTCAAAGTCACCAAAAACTTGCAAATCGCAAATCATGACAGGTGATTCCATCCAATCCAGCACTGTTTCTACACCGATTGCTGCGAAAATTCGACCGATCCATGATCCAAGCTCCGTTTACTACTTGCACCCATCGGAAGGACCAAGTAACTCTCTAACTAAATATCTATTGAAGGGAGATAATTTTGATGTTTGGGAACAAGCGATTTGTAATGCACTCGAAGGCAGAAGTAAGATCGGTTTTCTATATGAACACGGGTTTCCAAAACCAATGAATGATTTGGAACTCGATGCCTGGAAAGCGAACAACTCCATCATATGTTCGTGGATTTTTAACAGTGCTGACGAAACCATTCAGCCTAGTCTAGTCGCTCACAAAATTGCGCACGAATTGTGGAGCGATATCAAAGCAAGGTACGGAGGCACGAATGCTCCAAAATTGTGGCAATTAAAGTCTGATCTACAAATGTTACGGCAAAAAGGTCAATCTGTAGTCTCTTACTACAATCAGTTCATCACGATTTGGAACCAATTGTATGGTTCGATTGATCCAACTTGCGGATGTATATGTCCTGCAGCCGCCAAAATGCGTCTTCGATTTGAGGAGGAGAAGACGCAAACGTTTCTTTTAGGGCTGGACGACGCACAGTTCGGAGCCACTCGCTCCCAAATCCTTGGCACCCGACCACTTCCTGTCCTTAATGAAGCCTATTATCTTGTCTCTCAAGAGGAGAGACATAAGTCGATCGTGCGTAATCGAGATGATCAAACTGATGGACTGGCGTTCGCGGCTGAAAATCAACCCACACCACCTCCGAAATACAAATGCACTCATTGCGGTAAAAATGGTCACTCTACTGACCGGTGCTTTCTTTTGATAGGATTTCCTAGCGGGGGCAGAAGGGGTCGTGGGGGAGGACGTACAGGTCGTGGAGGTCGCGCTCCACCTTCTGCAAGAGAACAATCTGCAGGCAGAAGTGGAGGAATGGCTGCACACACCGATAACTCGTCGACACCAGCAGCAACGATCGGCAGCAACCAAGGCGCGAATTTTCCAGGATTGTCGGCTGAACAGATGACTCGACTATTGAATATGCTAGACACTCCTACACAATCTGCCAATAACACGGGTACGATACACGCTTTGTCACCCGATTGGTTAATTGATAGTGGTGCGTCACATCACATGACGGGTAATTTTTCTTCTCTTTATGATATTGTATCTGTCCCTGAGTGTTCTATTGGTCTCCCGGATGGCACTCGAATTGTGGCAAATTCATGTGGGAGCGTACAGATTTCTGCCAACTTGATTTTGAACAATGTATTATTTGTTCCTAACCTGAAATGCAACTTGATCTCTGTTGGTTGTCTGATTAAGTCAAATAATTGTCGTGTGATTTTTGATGACTGTTGTTGTGTGATACAGGACCGTGTTTTGACAACGGAGATTGGTCGGGGTACAGCTCGTAACGGGGTATATGTGTTCCAATCTCAAGCCTTCGTCTCAGCCTCTAGAGTCGACCAGGTCGAGTTATTGCACAAGCGACTGGGTCATCCATCTCCTGCAATTTTATGTTCCCCTCCTTTTAATAAAAACCCCTCAGATATCAAACAATTAGAGTCATGTGAGATCTGTTTTTATTCTAAGCAAACACGTTCAAGTTTTCCTTCTAGTTCTAATAAAGCTGCGTCCATTTTTGATTTAATTCATTGCGATTTATGGGGTCCTTACTCCACTTGTCTATCTTCTGGGTCACACTATTTTTTGACCATTGTCGATGATCATTCTCGAGCCGTATGGGTGTACCTCGTAAGAGATAAAAGTGAAGTCACATCTTGTTTAAAACAATTCTTTACCTTAATCCAAACTCAGTACCATAAAACTATAAAAACTATTCGATCTGACAATGGTACCGAATTTCTTAACAATCCTCTTCGTCAGTTTTATCACGACATGGGCGCCCTTATCCAAACATCATGTGTCGGCACCCCACAGCAAAATGGGAGGGTCGAGCGTAAACACCGTCATATCCTAAATGTCGCACGCTCCTTAATGTTCCAAGCGTCATTACCAGTCGAGTTTTGGGGGGAGTGTGTTCGTACTGCGGTTTATCTCATTAATCGCACACCTAGCCGGGTCCTCGGTGGAAAATCCCCATTCGAAATACTAAATAAAACCCCGCCAGATATATCTCATTTACGTGTTTTCGGGTGTCTGTGTTTTGTTCGACACATTCAGCGTCCACCAAATAAATTTGCACCTAGAAGCCTCAAATGCATGTTCCTTGGTTATCCTTCCGGGACGAAAGGTTGGCGGGTATATGATTTGGAAACTCATCGTTTTTTTCATACACGCGACATCGCGTTTGATGAAACAACATTCCCTTTCGCACCCACACATACCACCCAGCAGCCTACGACAGTCACACCACCAGTCCACCAAGCCGACTTCCCCGTCGTTGTCTCCACTTCGTCACCAGATCCACACAATGGTTCTAACAATTTGCAGAACAGCAGTGCTGTCTCCACTGCGTCAACCACCCCCAGCACTGTGTCTAACACCCACCAAAACAGCAGCACACCTCCGCAGTCAACACCCACAACCACTGTCCCTCCAATCGACCAGCGCGAGGTCCTGCCAGTTCCACCACCTGCCCGTGCTTCGAGTCGAGTCCGTCATCCACCTGGATACCTCTCAGAATATGTCTGTCAATCTGTTACCCATGTACCTTCCGTTACTAGTCCCACGACGAGTCCTCGTTCAGGTACACGGTTTCCCATCACTAACTACGTTCATTATGAAAAATTGCATGACAGGTATCGAGGTTTCTTGGCTGCCATATCTGCTACAGCCACCCCCAGATCATTTCGTGATGCTGTTAAATTTGCTAACTGGAGGGAAGCTATGCAAACAGAAATTCGAGCCTTGGAAAATAATCAGACTTGGGTGTTGACCGATCTTCCAGCCGGTAGACGCGCGTTGGGATGTCAATGGGTGTACAAGACAAAATTTCATGCCAACGGATCTAAAGAACGGGACAAAGCACGTCTGGTTGTTCTGGGTAATCATCAGGAATTTGGAACAGACTACACGGATACTTTTGCTCCAGTTGCCCGAATGGGAACTGTACGTATTTTACTGTCCGTAGCCGTTGCAAAGAATTGGGAAATTCACCAACTGGATGTCAATAACGCCTTCTTACACGGGGATATTACCGAGGAGGTCTACATGCGACTTCCACCCGGTTATTCTACCGCACACCCAGGCAAAGTATGTCGACTGCAAAAATCTCTTTATGGTCTACGACAGTCACCTAGAAACTGGTTCGAAAAACTGACAATTGCATTGAGGCGTTATGGTTTCAAACAAGCTCATAAGGATCATACTTTGTTCATTTTTCGACGTGGCGCTGACTTCTTAGCTATCTTAATTTATGTCGACGACATTTTAGTCACAGGTAACAACCTCACTCTATGTGCTTCATTCAAAAAATATTTACACAACTGTTTTCAGCTGAAAGACTTGGGGCCCTTAAAATACTTTCTGGGAATCGAATGTGCCCGTTCGTCAACCGGTTTAGTGTTGTGCCAACGCAAATATACGCTGGAAATTCTGCAAGAAGCTGGCCTCACCGACTGCAAACCAGCATCGACTCCCTTGCCTCCTGGTCACGGCTTGGCTATGTCAACCAGCGCACTAATTCGAGATCCAAGTAAATATCGTCGCCTAGTTGGTCGTCTCATCTATCTCACTATTACTCGCCCGGACTTGGCATATTCAGTTCATCTCTTGTCTCAGTTCATGCATGAGCCCCGAGTTGACCATCTCAACGCTGCTATGCGTGTGCTGCGTTACCTCAAAGGTCACCCTGGTCAGGGCATCCTTCTCCGCGCAGATAGTAATTTGCAGATTATGGCTTATTGTGACTCTGATTGGGCTACCTGTCCTCTCTCTAGAAAGTCTGTCAGCGGCTATTTTGTTATGTTGGGACGCTCTCCCATTTCTTGGAAGACCAAGAAACAAACTACAGTTTCTCGTTCTTCCGCCGAAGCTGAGTACCGGGCCATGGCTGACACTTGCTACGAAATTCGATGGATCCAACACATTCTTGGCTGCCTTGGAGTCTCGCCTACCTCAATTCCGAGGTTATATTGTGATAACCAATCTGCTCTCTACATTGCAGCTAATCCAGTATTTCATGAGCGAATGAAACACGTCGACATCGATTGTCACATTGTCCGTGAATGTGTACGACGTCACGAAATCTCAACTCATTACGTTCCCACGCGACTCCAGCGAGCTGATTTGTTTACTAAACCTTTGTCTCATCCTAATTTTTCGTTTCTTTTGTCCAAGCTGGGCATTCACGATGTTCATGCTCCTACTTGAGGAGGAGTGTTGTTAGGATAGGTTTAGGTTTAGTCTCTTGTACTGGGCTTTAGCCCATTGTATTTACGTAACTATATATACCTTACTTTATCAATGGAAAAACCCAAGCGGTTGTATTTGCCTCTCCGCTATATTTCTACAATTCTCATCAATTAAACATCAAAGTGATACATTAAAAACTGAGAACCAATTAAAAACTTATCAATAATCTAATAGTAAAACACATAAAATTGAGGTTAAAATCAAAACATAATTGCTAACTTAAATAAAGGCAAGTAATATATTTAGTGTCCATTATAATGTTCTCGTACTCAGAGAGAGAGAGTTTGGTGGAGGTTCATGGGTTCGGAAGAACCCACTAGCTTTTTCGCAGACTTTATATTTGTATTAGAAAATTAAATAAATATATGTAGAGAAAATGACTAAAAGACTCCCCAATCTATAGCCGGATTTCCAACTACACACTCATACTTCACGGGAGTCATAATATCCCCTCTGATGTTTTAAAATGGAATTATTTGCTCCCTAAATGCTAATGTGGCAAAAGAGATGTTGTTCACTCGCTTTGAAAAAGAGAGAGATACAAAGATAATTAAAATATTATCTTTATAAATATTTAATTTAATTCATATTAATATTCTAATTTTTTAAAACAAGAAATTATATTTCCTTTTATTCTTTTTATCTTCTTTATCTTTTCCCTTTAATAGATGCATAGATATGATTAGTAGCTCACACTCATCCATCAGGTCACCGCCCTCCTCAACTATTTGTCACTAAGTCTCATCTTCAAATAATCAAATTACATACTTTTCGTCAGATCTCCACTTTTCAAATCTTTGAATATTTATTAGTTGCTCAAAATCAAAATAAAGAATGAAAGTTAGAAGAATTGAACTTTAGGCTAGTCATTAATGAAGTAATTCACTAATTACTCCCTCCATTCCTATTTATTTGTCCATACTTTCTCTTTTAACTGACCCTATTTAATTGTCCATCTTGACAAATCTAGAAAGGACAAAAAAAAAAATTCTATTATACCCTCTTTAAACTTCTTGAAAATTAATAAGTTTTAATACATGCTTTTTCAAACCATAAATAATATGGGTAAAATTATAACTTCACTATGTTAATTATTGTTATCTTAATATGTGTCTCATTTCTAAAATGGATAACTAAATAGGGACGAAGGGAGTAATAGATTCAATCAATGGAGAAGAATTCATTAAAGGAATAATTTGGAAACAGACCCTTTGATGAAGAAGACCCACTTATTGAAATATTATAATAGCGGAGAAAGAAGCAATTTCCAATGATAGATTTTTTTAGTCCTCTCTAGCTTTAAAGAACGAGATTTCCTTGTGTTTAGAATACCGATGAAGGTCGAGAGCGGTAGTCATCAAATATGCAGAAGCTTTCAAGGAAAAAGAAATGGAGGAATGGAAAAGAAAGAGAAAGGGAGATGACAAAACTAGCACTATTGATGAACTTCATTCCTTTGTTAATGAAGATGAACTCAACTAGAGAGTAACTGAATTGAGAGAAAAAATTGTGTTTTGTATTGAATGTGAATTGAAGGAGAAATGTTACAATATGAACCTATAACAACTTAATGCTAACTAACTTTACTGTACACAACTAACTAATGGAATCTTCACTGTACATAACTAACTAATTGACTTCACACTTCATATTATTATCACCCCCCTCAATTTAGAGGTGATGTAATTACCGATAACTTGTGTAATGAAGAAGTATGCTTAACCCCACTCAAGCCCTTGGTGAAACTATCTGCCAACTGTAAATCAGTGGATATATAATGGAGTGTGATTAAGCATTGCTGAGGCTTAGTTCTAAAAAAATGACAGTCGATTTCGATAGTTTGTCCGCTCATGAAAAATTGAATTTTTGGCCATAAACAACTTTCGTTTCATGAGTGTATAAAGAGACGGACTTTTGAAAATCATCCTATTTGAAGCGACTTACACTTCACGCTCACATAGGTGATTTCTTACCGTGTTATTGCAAAGATACACCATTTGGTCAAGTCTGCCAAACTTAGAAAATCATTTAAAATTTTAAGCATTATTAAATCATTAACAAGATTTCATGTTGTATCCTTGTTCCTGAGCCTTGTTCTTCATCATGAGAACTAATTGAGTTGGTTGACAATGTCGAACCGACAGTCACAACTTTATTTCTCTTAGGATCTCCAATTTTCTAGGTAAACTTACCGCCATGATGACTTGTCCTAAGCCGTAAACCCGTTCCCTTAGATGACCTTTCAACTTTCTCTAGTTAGACTTTTTTGTAAGTGGATTTGACTCATTATCCTTTGAGTTTACATAGTCAATTGTGATGATTTCTATCACGACCCAAATGATCTTGGTTGACACCCACACTAACCCTCCAGTAAGAGCACCACTACTACAACCCAAACTAGCAACTTAACAAAAAACTAAGACATTTAAAGATACGAAAGCAAATTTAAATACTAAGGAAGAAATAAAGAGTTCTCATAAACTCCAAACAGAAGTCTAACAACCAAAACAAATGCGGAATAACACCTAGAACTTAAAATTAAATGTACCAAAACACCTAAAGTTCAAAAGGTCTAGGAAAATGAGTACAACCCAATTAAACATAAGAAATCCTAAGTACTAGTCTAAGCCTAAAATGTGGACATATATGAAAATAAAACTCATGACAGCTCGAAAGAACTGACTCATTTTTTTAATTCGATTGATCACTAATCTTCTAAGCAAGGTCCATCAATAGTTGCTTGAATATGCCTTATACTTAACAAAGAAAGAGCAAGTGTAGTATCAATACACAACCATAATGTACTGGTAGGATCATGAGGCTACCCACTAAGAGCAACATACATAAGTCATTACAACATAATAATAACATGCATATACCGAACATTTTCATTTTTGAAAAATATGTATGAAAATAAAAGAAGAGATTATATCCACATATAACATTTCTGGATCAAAATTATTATTTTTTACTCCTTAAATAAAGTGTATTTCCTCTAATTTTTGGAAGAGAAAGAAATAGGGTTAGGGAGAGACATTAATTTTTTCCCCTTTGCAATGAGTGTTAGTGACATAGCACGACAAAGCACTCTCCGAGGGCACGGAATGTCACATTTTTGGTCAGAATATCCACAGTAATGTCTCTGTTAGATTCTCCGCTCGAAATAAGGGAAAGGTCAATTCAATTCTCGATGGAAACGGAATTTTGAGAATTCTCCCCCGAACTGGAAGATCATTTCGAGATCTTCGAACATATTCGAGGGTTCAATGTTACTATTGTAACTTCGGCCAACACGTGGTGTAAACAATTGACTTTTCTTATATTATTATAGTTAGGGATGAGAGATTTAACTAGATTTTAATTGCGTTACGTGTGTCAAGTTTCATTATCTGCAATGAGTAGTGTATGTCATAAATTTGCTTATTATGATTCATAAATAAGATAAAAAAATAACATAATTTAAATCATGATATTTTGTCTGTTAATCTTTTTAACTCGCAAAATATATATTTAATATGACATATTTACTTATAAGGTTAGCAAATGATAAAAAATTTTAACTAAATTTAGATCGTATCTTTTAACCTTTACATCTCCATTCACAAATATTATAATATGACATATTCTTCTCATAATTATAGCGAGAATATAAAAAAGATTAAACATTCAACTAACCTTAAATTGTGACCTTTTCAGCTCGCTAAATTTATTTTACAAAAAACAAAATATGCGATAATTACACTCTATTCGTTTAAAAGTGAAATTTATTTATTCCGAAGTAATATGTATTAGTAAAACTAAAATGATTGGAAATTTTGCTTGCACATAATTTCTTAGGGTAGTGATTATCACTATTAATATACACAACCAGATACTAAAACTGATAAGTTGTTCTTGGCAATACAAGATTCATCATTTTCAGCCTTTTGAAATTCTAAGAGAGACACGATGGAACTCTCCATTTCACGAAAAGGTGTTGGATTGAGGATTTTTTCTCAAGGGACCGGGTTCAAGGTATAAAGAAGAAGTTCAGGTGGTAATGTAAGTACGCGATGAGTGTATATTAGCTCTTCGGCATTGCTCTTTCTACATTGGTTCATTGAGCAAAGACTAAACTTATTAAAGATATCGACAAAGTTACATTGATAAGAATTTTAATGGATAGACTATATTACATAAGTTAATTCTTAAAACACGTGAAAATTATATAATGAAGAAAGGAGTGAAATGGGGAAGAAAGATATTTACCTTATCATGCTAAATTTAACTTACTTTATCATACCGTATTAAGCATTTATTTCTACTTTTATCATGCTCCATCAAACATTTTAAAAATTTCTTGTACTATTTAACTTTTATTTTTTAATGTTTAACTTTATTTTCCACTTTTAAATTTTTTATATTAGTATCCATTCAGTCACATATAACTATAAAAATCGTCAAGATTCTCTAAGTGTATAAAAATAGAGTTACTAACATTATATTGCATATTCAAAAAATAAATAAATAGCATCATCAATTTTTTTCAATTCATATTAGTTCAATTTAATTAGTTTAATCATGATTTTTTTTAAAAACAATTACGAATAAATTAAATAAGCTTATTTTTCATTTCTCTAAAATAGAATCACAAATATAAAAAAATTCATGAATTCTATTAAATTAATAATTCTAAAAGGATGTTGCACGTTAGTTTGGTACGTGTCATATGCGATTATTTTATGTATTAATTTTCATTGAAACTAACTTATATTTTATTAATGTAACAAATTACAATATCGGAGATTGTAAAATAAAATAATATTCTATTTTCTTTCCTCAATATCTATAAACACAATAGTTTAGTAGTTGTCTTGTGAATTTTTTTATGCACAAATTTGCCTTTGAAACAAATTTAGAAATATCTTTAATGTTAAAAAAAACTAAAATATGAGCTTAATTTGATTTTAAATATAATATTGAAATCAACATAAAATTTCTTCTTAATATGGTTTCTTCCAAAATTGGAAAAATAATAATGTGCTTTTGTAAGCGCCGTAACAATAATAATCATACACATATCTTCATCAAATATTCAATAAATATATCAATTTTACAAATCACTAAATTAATTTGTATTATATTATTTAAATATTTTTAAAATTAATATTTCGATTTTTTGGCCAATATTTCAATTTTTCATTTGTTTCAATATATTTTTAACATTTATTTATGAATAAAATATACAATTTTTTTAGACTTTCTTTACGAAAAAACATTGTTAATACTCTATGGTCATCTCAGATGGATAATACATATCTAGATCTAAATTAATTAAATTATTTTCCTAATAAAAGATAGTTTGACTCAAAAAGATTTGTTTAACATAAGACTAAAGTTATACTTATTTAGATCAAAATTAATTAAATTATTTTCCTAATAAGAAAAGTCTGACTCAAAAATAATTATTCTCGAGACTAGAGTCATACTTACCTAAATCTAAATTAATTAATTAATTTTCCTAAAAAGAAAAATTTGACTCAAAAAGATTTGTTCATCTAGGCTCCTTTATTTTTATACCAAAATAGTACTCTTGACAACTAAGTATCCTCTAATTCAAAAACTTATTTTCCACCCTATAAATAGGAGGCAATTCTTAGCAAAGAAATACACAACAGTAAGAATAATAAATTCATTTCATCTCTCCTCCTTTTCCTCATTTTCACCATGGGTAGAAAGAAAGTGAAGTTAGCTTTCATTGAAAATAACACTGAGAGGAGAGTCTCATATAGAAAACGAATAAAGGGTTTCTTAACCAAGGCTCGTGAACTCAACATCCTTTGCGATGTTGAAATGGCTACCTTAGTCTATAACCCTTACCAAAACGAACCGGAGATATTTCCAAATCATGAAGCTTCCACCGACCTCTTTACAAAGTTTAGCAATCTTCCGGAGGAGGATAAATCAAAGAACATGAAAACACAAGAAAATGTAATCATGAAAAGGATCAAGAAAATTGAGAAGGAACTTGAGAAGGTGAGGCAGGAAAACAAGAAAATGGAGTATACAAACGAGATGTATGGATTGTTGAATGGTGAAGAGATGCCCAATAGTAAGCACCCAGAATATCTCAATGATCTATGTTATGTGATCAATAAGAACCTCAAACTGATAGATGACTCGATCGAAGCAAAAACTCATGAAGAAGGTTCTACATCGAATGCTCCCCAACCTACTGTTGGATCGATGGATTCTGGTGAGACCAACTTCGACAGGTCATGGGCTCCTCTTTTGGTCCATGCTGATGTTCCAGTACTATCCGAGATTCCTATTTTGGTTCCATCTACTGTGCCAATGGCTCCTATTGATTTGGTTCCAACATCGATGGTTCCTCTGACTGCTCCATTGATGGGTCCTTCAAGCGCTTCTCAATTGATGTTTCCTTTGAAGGCTCCTCTTCCATCTGATCTTTCGTTGGTTCCTTCTTCATCATCTTCACAAAGGTATGCTGAAATTGCCTATCCAATGCTTGTTCCTCAACTAGACCATTCGATGAATATCCTCTCAATGAGTGCATCAGGGCCAGTGGAGAATAATGTGAATGACTCATTTGTCATTCCAAAGAGTCCATCCTTTTCTGAGTTGCTGAGTTTCACTGATGATGACATACGAACTTTAATTGACGATACATCTTTCAACACTCATGTTCAAGATTCAAATCCCCACCACAACAATTTATAAGGATCTAGGGAGGTTGAAATTTCTTTGCTTAAGATTTTTTTATGATATGTGTTGCTTCTTTGTTCGTTATATTGAAATGCTATAAAAAAAGTTGTTCTCCCTTATTTTTTATTAAAAAATATAAAATATGTGGGGAAAAAAACATGAAAAGAAAACAAAAAGTTACCCCCGTGGAAATAAGGAAATAGGATTAAGGAGTGATAATTCATTTCTTTATATATAATAAAGGATAAAAGATTCAACGATTGTGATTTTTGTATGTTAAGGTTACTAACTTGCAAAAGATATTATTTATGACATAAACTTACTTATTATCGTTCATCAATAATAAAAAATATATAACTTTGTTTAAATTGTGTTCTACAGACACAAGCCATCGGGAGTTGACACCTGGACACCGAAAAGATTGTCCCATGGTCCTTCGTTTGGAACTGTCCTTTTCCTTTCCAAAGTTGAATTCCTCCTTGTTTTTTCCTTTAACATGTGCCAAACTCCACTTTTCTTGTTGCTAGGTGGAGTGATTCATTCAATCTCGGTATCGACAAATAAGACACCCTTTTGTGACGAATGAGTCTTCAAATCATCATCTTCATACCACGACTACGATCATGGTTTTCAGTTTACTATATCGAAGTGACAATGGAAGGAAACTACTTCACAAAATATGCTTTGACAGCGAGCGAGATTTTTGAAATTCAATCAGAACAACATTGGGTGGGTAAGATATAGAGTCTGAGTCGCGTGAAACACAAAATGTGCTATACTGCAAGAATATATTATTTTAACCTCGGGTACTTGAGGGTAATAATTTTCTTAAGGGGACAACATTCATTCAGCGGACTGAATTTTCTTCTTTAAGGAAAATATTTTGAATATTGTTTTAATTTGTTTCTAAGTTTATTTTCTCTACTGATTTTCATTTTGTAGTTCTGGAAATGCATTTAAACTTTATTTATTCTTATCATGTTCTTCAAAAATTTTGTTCTAAGTATCTTAGAAATACAGGACGAACAACAATCTTAAGAAAATTAATATATTATTTGTATTTTTTATATTCTACTAATTGAAGCAAACAGATCATTGAAGTAGAAGATTAATATACTATTTCTTCAGAAGTCGGTGTCTTGTTTAGCAAGATCGAATTGAGAATATACTAAAAAAATTGGTGGTATTCTGGTTAAAGATTACACCAGGTAACCTTCTATAATTTATATAAGGAGGAAATTAGTTTTTTAAAGTTAATTCTTTTGATATTTATCACGTGTATCTTTGGAAAAAGACCTGCAAACCATATGTTTTAGAATGAAATTTTCACGGAAAATAGTAATGTCTTTAAAAATCTTTAGTTTGTAGAATGAGAGATGCACATTTTTGTAGTTTGCAGAATGAGAGATGCGCATTTTTTATATATAAAAATATGTCAAAATGTTATAACTGGAAGACTATTTGAAAAAGAAATCATTTCTACGTGATAATATAAGAATATATTTTATTCTGTTTGTGGTAATTTTTTTTATAGTCCTTTATTCATTGTGAATTGATTGTATATGGTTTTTGTAGAGTAAATTTTTTTGTAGCTTTCTGCTCTGGATAAATAAGATCATACAATTGGTTTGAAGAATATGAAAACTTCATCTAATAAGTCACTGTCGTACCTTTTGTTTTCTATAAATTTCACTGTTAAATAGAAAAATCTATATAAAAGTTTTTTCTTTATTATTAGTATTCTAAATACTAAGTGGCGTGTCTGATTGTGATTGAAGAAAGACCAATGGCTTAACGTGTGTGTTTTTTCGTGTCTATAATAGGTTCCTCTATGAAATGAATTTTCACACAATGTAAAGATTGTCAAAAAAACTGAAGCAATATAATTCTTTCGTAGAATAATATTTCCAAACGAGGTTTCATGCTGCCATTGATAGTCTGGAAAAATATGTGGAAAAGTTATTTTCAACTATATGAAAATTTTTATTGAGATCATATTACAAAATGTGGGGGATTTTTTGCTTATGACAAAGTCAAATTAGATTAAGTGTCTAATTTAAACTTGGAGTACAAAATATGAAATTTGATGATATTTTTGTATAATGTTAATTAGATCCAAAAAATTCTTGGAGTATATTTGATACTATGATCGTTGAGTTTCTCTTTTACTAGTATATGGTATGACAAATATGGAACAACCAAATTATATTCATACTTGTTCAAAATGATTGAATTCTTTTATGAAAAAGTGTCTTCAAAATGTTGTGATTTTTCATGAAAAGATATGTCTATTAAATATAACTATTTGTATAGACATGAATATTGGCGAATAGCTATTTGTCATGTTTTGTAAAAGAAGCATTTGGATTATATTGTCTTTATTGGACCCAATGAAACTTTGTTCATGGGTAGTTCTATAACAACCAATTAAAAGTTATGGAAAGGTCCTTCCAAAAAGGACGTTTGACAATGTGATGACTCTAAACAATGTTTTTATTATACGAAATTGTAAGAAATATGAACAAATATTTGTGAGGAAAAACTACCTCGCGGAGAGCTTTTCAAACTCAATATTTTTATTTGTTTTTACTTGCTTGAGTCAAACTGTTTGTGACATGAGCACTTGGAAAATGTCAATTAGGGAAAATTGATAAACTTAGAAATTTTGTTTTACTTTGAGTGCAATAGATAAAAATGTCAAGTTTGTGTGGAATATAAGTATGTCGAACATTCTTATAAATGTGTCAAAAGGAATTCTAATTCCTTTGAGTTGATTTACACTTACATATGTGATATGAAATAAACACCATCTCGTGGTGGGAAAAAACATCTCATAAATTTTATTGACAATTGCATTTCATAAGGTTATGTCTTGCTGAATGGTAAGGGTGAAGCAACAAAAACAACTAGACTATATAAAATTGAAGTTGAAATCAGTTGCGAAAAAGATAAGAACTGATAGGGATGAGGTTATAAATCTCATTTTGCATACATATATTTGGAAAACGGATTTATCCATCAAACTACTGTCTTATTCACATAAATCTAATGGAATTGCAGAATGAAAAAAATGAACTTTGAAGGAAATAATGATTGCATTACTTATAAGTTTAGGTTTGCCACAAAACTTGTGTGGATGAACTAATCCTTATTGCAAAAGGAAACAACAAAAAAATTTGTCTTTTCAGAAAGAAAGCAATTTTGTTTATTCATGACACAATCTATTCAATATGAGAAATGGAAAGGGAGGAAATCCAACTTGAAATATTTCAAATTGCGGGGGTGTCTAGCCAAAGTCCAAGTTCATATTCCTAAAAGGATTCAAATAAGACCTAAGAATTGTGGAATGTAAAATTAGGCTTGAGTAGTCTAATGAAAAGTCCAAAGGACCGTGTAAAGAACAAAACGAGAAACGAGAATGTACTTAATAAAGATATTAAGACGTGTAGTAAATGTCAAATGACATCTACTATCTTCAGAGCTGATTTTGTAACATTTCATGTCTTATGTGGACTCATCCTTTCGGAACGATGGTATCAATAATAAGATTGGTTCAATTTTGAGCAATCATATTGAGAAGTATTATATATATGAAGTGTACGTGATCAAATATAGCATATACTATTAATAAACTGAGTCGGTTCACAAGTAATTCCAAATGAACTCATTGTGAGCATGAAAAAAGTTTTGGGGTATTTAAAAAATACTCAAAACTATGTCTTGCATTTTTTGGCCAAACCTTTGGCATCAGTATGCATACACTATGATAGCTAAGACGTTAATAAATCCTTACGAATCTAGGAGATTGAATTTAGGAGAGTAGAACTCTCAAAATTAATCTTAGCATGAACGGGTATTTTTTTGTGTCATGGGTTGAAGGTGTGTTGTCAAATGGGGGTTTGAAATTATTAAAGTTGCTTAGTGGTTCAGCGCAAGCCGCTAAGGTGAGATTTTCCTGCTAGGGCAGGGCCACTGTAGCGGGGTGAGGACAGCTGTGGCAGAACAAATACAACTTAAGTAAAAAATAAATCGAAAAAATATTTTATTCTGCACTTTTCACTTTGAGAGCTTGGATATGACCTAATGTGTTTTCTTGATAGCTTTTCACTATTCTTAAGGCTAAATGTAAGGTTTTAACTCCCTGAATCCGACTTTTGATCCATAAAATGTAAACTAGTGGGTAATTATAAATGATGAAGAGTTTTGATGTGGAAATTATGGTAAAAAAAATCTCTAATTTGGGTATAGGAATCGCGGGTTTGATCAGGGTTGATAGATTTGATTGTAATTTGGGTGATTAGATATCGTTTATTGATTCTCGTGTTATATTGATTGTTTTGTAGACCAAGAACAAGCAGAAATGATCCGAAAAGGTAGGAATCAAGTTTTTTAGGAGATTCAAGCTTTGTTTGAGATAGTTGATGGTCTGATTCCATGTTGTGTGATATATGTTTGTTATTACTTTATTATGATATATGTATTTGTGCGGATATTGCATTTGATGATCACACTAATCGTAAATGAGGATAGACGGATAATTGAATGTCATGAATCATGACTTGATTGTATGATTGTCCATTTTGACAAATCAAGAAAGGACAAATAAAAATTCTTATTATACCCTCTTTTAAACTTCTTAAAAATTTCTAAGTTTTAATTCATGTTTTTTGAAATCATAATTAATACGGGTAAAATTATAACTTTACTGTGTTAATTATTGTTATTTTAATATGTGTGTCATTTCTAATGTGGACAACTAAATAGGGACGAAGGGAGTAATAGAATCAATTAATGGAAAAGAATTCATTAAAGGAATATTTGGTAACAGACCCTTTGATGAAGAAGACTCACTTATTGAAATATTATAATAGCGGAGAAAGAAGCAATTTTCAGTGATAGATTTTTTCATTCATCTCTAGCTTTAAACAACGAGATTTCCTTGTGTTTAGAATTTCGATGAAGGTCGCCGACGGGGTAGTCATCAAATATGCAGAAGCTTTCAAGGAAAAAGAATTGGAGGAATGAAAAAGAAAGAGAAAGGGAGATGACAAAACTAGCACCATTGATGAACTTTATTCCTCTGTTAATGAAGACGTACTCAACTAGAGAGTAACTGAACTGAGAGAGAAAATTGTGCTTTGTATTGAATGTGAATTGAATGAGAAATGTTACGAACCTATATATATACTACTACTAACTGAATGTAAGTTGGAAAATTAACTCACTAACAACTTTACTCTAACAACTTAACGCTAACTAACTTTATTATACACAACTAACTAATGGAATCTTCACTGTACATAACTAACTAATTGACTCACACTTCATATTATCATCACGAGAAGATGAAATATAAAACAAAAAATAGTAAAATATAAAAGGATACTAAAATTTTTTAATGTAAAAAAGTGTAATATTACGTGGCAGCACGTGTTGACTACTACCTAATACAAATTTGGGGTTGAATTTGTAGGGGGATAAATATTTAACTTTTAAAAGGTTCGGGAGGGGGGGGGAGGTGCTATAGGACCCCCGTAAAGAATAATTGTGTAGTTGAGAATTCGATAATAGCTTGAGAGGGCTTTTGGCTATTTTCTCAATATATATATATTAACTTCTAAACCCCCAAATAAATTAATTTAAAATCCCCGAACTCATTATCTTGGCTTCGCCTCTGAGTGAGTCATACTTTAATTTATCACACAAAAAAAAGTACTACTTTCATGCATAGAAATTAATATGAAACTAAAGTGCAAGCATTTCTACTTATAATTAGACATTGATTTTAGATCCTTATAAGTTGTGGTGGGGTGGTTTGAATCTTGAACAATAATATCGAAAGATGTCTCATCTAGTAAAGTCATTATCTCATCATCATTCAAATTTAACAACTGAGAAAATGAAGGACTCCGTGAAATGTCAAATGAGTCATTAACATTGTTATCCATTGGAAATGATGCACTCATGGAGGGAATATTCATTGAATGATCTACTTGTGGTGCCATCTAAATTATACATTAGAGGTGCAATCATCAATAAACACATTGAATAGGTCATTGTTGTTGGATAGATCTGATGGGTCATTTCAGGAGTCCTTCTAAAATCCATTTAATGAATATTGATTATGTAACTAAGATCATTGAGATTGTGTAAGTGCATACTAGTGGGAATATGTTATCCATTCAATAATTTATACATTTGATTTGTTAACTCTGTGATCTGGTTTTCTTCCTTTACCTTCTGAAGTTTATCCTTTATGTTTTGAGATCCTTTGCTTGGTACTCCTTTCTTGTGTTCCCATGTTTTTTATTGAACCAACTCTGAAAGCTTCTTAAAATTTGTAAAGGTGTTTGTAGTAGCTTCATGGCTTGGAAACACCTTTGGTTCTTCGTGGTAAGGACTATAGATGACAACAGTCAATTCAACACCACAAAGAGTGTTGAGTTCATGAGCCTTGTTTAAGAATTCTTTTTGTCTTTGTGGTTCTTTCCTCAAAGTGATATTTTACAAGAAATCTGACCTTACCTTCTTTCTAGTGACTAAAAATGGGGAAAATAGTGGATCAGATGAATTTTTGTTTTTGTTTTTGTTTTTGTTGTGTGTTACTTTCCCTAGGATTGATTTCTATTTGTAAAATGAAATTGATATGAAAAATTTCAATTAGAGGATACTTAGTTGTCATAATTACTATTTTGGCATATAACTTACATAAATTTATTACTGTAAAGAGTAAATTATATCTTATTCTAATTCTTTTTCTAGTTATAACAATTCCTTAAAATTTATACTTCTCGAATGCATGAATTTACCATTTGGACACATTAATTTTAATACAAGAAGAATCATTATGTACAGTGCTATTAAAGCGTATTTTGTGAAGTGTTCTTTTGCCCTTATCACCTGGGAAAAAGTTAATTGAAAATTGTGATCGAAATCGTGGTTTGAATTCATTCAACAAAGAAGGGTGTGTTGGTTGTTGATACCCAGGTTGACTGAATCATTCCAACTGACAACAACAAAAGTAGAGTATGGCACAGGTGGAAAAGCGAGGAATTTCACTATGGAAAGAAAAAGGTTGGTTCCAAACGAAGGACCCGGAAACAAGTTTTCCACTATTCAAGTGTCAAGTCACAAGGGCTTTTGCCCGCCAAACATAATCTAAACATAGTTATCTCTTTTATCTTATTTTATGTACCATAATAAGTAAGTTTTTGTCATACAATATCTTGATGCAAGCTAAGCTTAACATACAAAGATCACAATTAAAGTCTAGTTGAATATTTTATCATTAACTATATAAAAAAAAATGAATTATCTCTCCCTAACATATTTCCTCTCTTCCAGAAAAAAAAAAAAAACAGAAATCTTGATCTAAGAAATGTTATATATATGTGGGGATAACTTTTTATGTTTTTTTTCATATATATTGTATTTTTCAAGAAAAACAGTTATTCATGGAGGATAAATTTTTTTTTATAGAATTTGAATATAACGAACAAAGAAGCAGAATTTATTTTAAAAAATCTTAAAAGTAAAGAAATTTCAACCTGCCTATCAATATTTGGATTGAATATCATTCTTTAATTTTCTTAAGAAAATTATAATCTTCTCACGTAAACATTCATTCATCATAATTTAGTTTTTATTTTTTTATTTTAATTATAAATTTCGCAACCATACAACTCAATTCAAAGAAATTCTGATCAATTAAATATTAGAGTCATAATAAAAGTTGAGAAGCAATTCATAACTTATCCAATGTTTTAATAGTAAAACACATAATATTAAGACAAGTATATTATAATGTTCTCATACTTTAATTAACATTACACACAAAAAGAAATTCTACTTTCATGCTTAGAAATTTAAATGAAACCAAAGTACAGACATTTATTTTAATAATTAATCCTAGATCCTTCTCAGTGGTGGGGATTTGAATCTTGAACATGAGTGTTGAAAGATGTATCGTCAATTAAAGTTCGTATCTCATCATCAGTGAAGCTCAGCAACTCAGAAAATGAAGGACTCTTTGGAATGACAAATGAGTCATTCACATTATTCTCCACTGGCCCTGATGCACTCATTGAGAGGATATTCATCAAATGGTCTAGCTCCTTTTCAATTTTCTTGATCCTTTTCATGATTACATTTTCTAGTGTTTTCATGTTTTTTTATTTATCCTCCTCTGGAAGATTGATAAACTTTGTAAATATGTCAGTAGAAGCTTCATGATTTGGAAACATCCCCAGTTCGTTTAGGTAAGGGCTATTGACTACGGTAGTCAATTCAACATTGCAAAGGGTGTTGAGTTCACGAGCCTTGGTTAAGAATCCCTTTATTCGTTTTTTATATGAGACTCTCCTCTCAATGTTATTTTCAATGAGAATAAATAAAGGTACATTTGATATCAAATTAGATCATCACCATCTTAATTAGACATAAATGTAGTCATGACTCTAGTCTTACGTTGAACAAATCTTTTTGAGTCAAACTTTTTTTATTAGAAAAATAATTTAATTAATTTAAATCTAGGTAAGTATTATCTATAAGAGATGACCATAGAGTATTAAGAATGTTTTTTGTAAAGATTGTCTAAAAAGTTGTATATTTTATTTATGAATGTAAAAAAAAAATTGAAACAATTGAAAAATTGAAATATTGGCCAAAAAATTGAAATATTAATTTCATAAATATTTAAATAATATATTACAAATTAATTAAAATTCAAATATTTATTGAATATTTGTATGATCATTATCGTTTACGGTGCTTATAAAAGCACATTACATTTATTTTACAATTTTGGAAGAATTCATATTTAGTAAATGGTTAAAATTTAATTTTCAAAGTAAATCTTTAATCATGATTTAATTAATAAATACATTATATATTAAGTATTAAAAAAATTATAATATAACTATCTTAGCAACATATTATCTTGTCCATAAATATAGGGGGGAAAATTCTCTTCCTAAATTTCTTTTATATGTAAGATTTTTTTAAAATTTTCTTTTAAATTATCTTTTTATCTAATTAACTGAATAGAAGTATAGAAACTATAATTAACTACAGTATGTAGTGGTATAACCGTATTTGTAATCTTATTATGAAATTAAAATTAGTTTGTTAAAATGGTTGGATTATTGCTAGGTAATTTATTAATCACGGACCAATATATTTTTAACAAAAGATTACAATAAAAATATTATATAAACGGAAAAAAAAGATTCTATGATTAAAAAAAAAAAAAAAAGGAAGAAAACTTTTCTTTTCTATATTTATGGACAAAATAATATGTTGCTAAGATTGTGAGATTATAATAATTTTAATATTTGATATATAATGTATTTATTAACTAAATCATGATTAGAGGTTAAGTTTGAAAAATTAAATCTTAACTATTTATTTTAACCCATGACACGTGTCATTAATCCAAATAGAAACTTAGGAAAAATGGAGAGAAGAGAAATGGAGAGGAGCCGAATCCTAAACTATTGTGTTTATATATATTGAGGAAAGAAAAATAGAATTTTATTTTATTTTAGAGTAGTATCCAATTATATTAAAAAATAAATCATGCTCAGATTTTGTATTTTTGTTACATTCAAAAAAATCTAAATTAGTTTCGACGAAAATTACATAGAATAATTGCACATCACACTTACCAAAACTAATGTGCTTTACACATTTTGAGGAAAGAAAATAAAATTTTGTTTCATTTTGACACATTTTCTACCCTATGATAATTAAGTTAAATTTAAATTATTTTAGGATCCATATTTAATTTTATCAATATTTTTTATTAGTTAATGTCGATCTTTTTATTCAAATAAGACCTAAGAATTGTGGAATGTAAACTTAGGCTTGAGTAGTCTAATGAAAAGTCCAAAGGACCGTGTAAAGAACAAAACGAGAAACGAGAATGTACTTAATAAAGATATTAAGACGTGTAGTAAATGTCAAATGACATCTACTATCTTCAGAGCTGATTTTGTAACATTTCATGTCTTATGTGGACTCATCCTTTCGGAACGATGGTATCAATAATAAGATTGGTTCAATTTTGAGCAATCATATTGAGAAGTATTATATATATGAAGTGTACGTGATCAAATATAGCATATACTATTAATAAACTGAGTCGGTTCACAAGTAATTCCAAATGAACTCATTGTGAGCATGAAAAAAGTTTTGGGGTATTTAAATATTTTTAAAATTAATATTTCGATTTTTTGGCCAATATTTCAATTTTTCATTTGTTTCAATATATTTTTAACATTTATTTATGAATAAAATATACAATTTTTTTAGACTTTCTTTACGAAAAAACATTGTTAATACTCTATGGTCATCTCAGATGGATAATACATATCTAGATCTAAATTAATTAAATTATTTTCCTAATAAAAGATAGTTTGACTCAAAAAGATTTGTTTAACATAAGACTAAAGTTATACTTATTTAGATCAAAATTAATTAAATTATTTTCCTAATAAGAAAAGTCTGACTCAAAAATAATTATTCTCGAGACTAGAGTCATACTTACCTAAATCTAAATTAATTAATTAATTTTCCTAAAAAGAAAAATTTGACTCAAAAAGATTTGTTCATCTAGGCTCCTTTATTTTTATACCAAAATAGTACTCTTGACAACTAAGTATCCTCTAATTCAAAAACTTATTTTCCACCCTATAAATAGGAGGCAATTCTTAGCAAAGAAATACACAACAGTAAGAATAATAAATTCATTTCATCTCTCCTCCTTTTCCTCATTTTCACCATGGGTAGAAAGAAAGTGAAGTTAGCTTTCATTGAAAACAACACTGAGAGGAGAGTCTCATATAGAAAACGAATAAAGGGTTTCTTAACCAAGGCTCGTGAACTCAACATCCTTTGCGATGTTGAAATGGCTACCTTAGTCTATAACCCTTACCAAAACGAACCGGAGATATTTCCAAATCATGAAGCTTCCACCGACCTCTTTACAAAGTTTAGCAATCTTCCGGAGGAGGATAAATCAAAGAACATGAAAACACAAGAAAATGTAATCATGAAAAGGATCAAGAAAATTGAGAAGGAACTTGAGAAGGTGAGGCAGGAAAACAAGAAAATGGAGTATACAAACGAGATGTATGGATTGTTGAATGGTGAAGAGATGCCCAATAGTAAGCACCCAGAATATCTCAATGATCTATGTTATGTGATCAATAAGAACCTCAAACTGATAGATGACTCGATCGAAGCAAAAACTCATGAAGAAGGTTCTACATCGAATGCTCCCCAACCTACTGTTGGATCGATGGATTCTGGTGAGACCAACTTCGACAGGTCATGGGCTCCTCTTTTGGTCCATGCTGATGTTCCAGTACTATCCGAGATTCCTATTTTGGTTCCATCTACTGTGCCAATGGCTCCTATTGATTTGGTTCCAACATCGATGGTTCCTCTGACTGCTCCATTGATGGGTCCTTCAAGCGCTTCTCAATTGATGTTTCCTTTGAAGGCTCCTCTTCCATCTGATCTTTCGTTGTTTCCTTCTTCATCATCTTCACAAAGGTATGCTGAAATTGCCTATCCAATGCTTGTTCCTCAACTAGACCATTCGATGAATATCCTCTCAATGAGTGCATCAGGGCCAGTGCAGAATAATGTGAATGACTCATTTGGCATTCCAAAGAGTCCTTCCTTTTCTGAGTTGCTGAGCTTCACTGATGATGAGGTACAAACTTTAATTGACGAGACATCTTTCGACATTCATGTTCAAGATTCAAATCCCCACCACAACAATTGAGAAGGATCTAGGAATGTTGCAACTTTTGTTTCATATAAATTTCTAAGTATGACTGTAGTACTTTTTTTTTGTGTAGTGTTACTTAAATATATGATACTTGTCTTAATTTTATGTGTTTTACTATTAAAACATTAGATAAGTTCTGAATTGCTTCTCAACTATGACTATGACTCTACTATTTTAATTGATCAGCAGAACTTATTTGAATCTAGTTGTATGATGATGAAATTTAATTCAAATATTGCTAGGCAGGTTGAAATTTCTTTGCTTAAGATTTTTTTATGATAAGTGTTGCTTCTCTGTTCGTTATATTCAAATGCTATAAAAAAGTTGTTCTCCCTTATTTTTTGTTGAAAAACATAATATATGTGAAAAAAAACATGAAAAAAACAAAAAGTTATCCCCGCATATATAACATTTCTAAATATTAAGGAGTGACAATTCATTTCTTTATATATAACAAAGGATAAAAGATTCAACGAGAGTTTTTAATTGTGATTTTTGTATGTTAAGCTTACTAACTTTCAAAAGATATTATTCTATGACATAAACTTACTTTTTATCGTTCATCAAGTAATAAAAAATATATAAATTTGTTTAAATTGTGTTCTACAGACACAAGCCATCGAGAGTTGTCCCTTCTGTAACGAATAAGTCTTCAAATCATCATCTTCATATTACGACTTCGATCATGGTTTTCGGTTTACTATATCGAAGTGACAATGGAAGGAAACTATCACAAAATGTGCTTTCACAACGAGCGAGATTTTGGAAATTCAATCAGAACAACATTGGGTGGGTAACATATAGAATTCTTGTCTAAGTCGCGTGAAACAAAAAATGTGCTATACTGCAAGAATATATTATTTTAACCTCGGGTACTTGAGGGGAACAATTTTCTTGAGGGGACAACGTTCATTCAGCGGACTGAATTTTCTTCTTTAAGAAAAGTATTTTGAATATTGTTTTAATTTGTTTCTAAGTTTATTTTCTCTATTGGTTTTCATTTCGTAGTTTTGGAAATGCATTTAAACTTTATTTTTTCTTATCATGTTCTTAAAATTTTTTGTTTTTAAGTATCTTAGGAATACAGGACGAACAACAATCTTAAGGAAATTAATATATTATTGGTATTTTTTTATATTCTACTAACTGAAGCAAACAGATCATTGAAGTAGAAGATTAATATGCTACTTCTTCAGAAGTCGGTGCTTTATTTAGCAAGATCGAATTGAGAATATACTAAAAAAATTGGTGGTATTCTAATTAAAGATTACACCAGGTAACCTTCTTATTATTTATATAACAAGGAAAATAGTATGTAAAAGTTAATTCTTTTGATATTTATCACGTGTATCTTTGGAAAAAGACCTGCAAATCATATGTTTTGAAATGATTTTTTCACGAAAAAAAATGATGTCTTTAAAAATCTTTAGCTTGAAGAATGAGAGATGCGCATTTTTGTAGTTTGCAGAATGAAAGATGCACGTTTTTTTTTATATAATAGTATGTCAAAATGTTATAATTGGAAGACTATTTGAAAAGGAAAACATTTCTATGTGATAATATAAGAATATATTTTATTCTGTTTGCGGTAATTTTTTTATGGTCTTGTACTCATTGTGAATTGATTGTGTTTGGTTTCTGTAGAGTAAATTTTTTTGTAGCTTTCTACTCAGGATAAATAAGACCTTTCAATTGGTTTGAAGAATATGAAAACTTCATCTAATAAGTCACTGTCGTACCTTTTGTTTTCTATAAATTTCACTGTTAAATAGAAAAATCTATATAAAAGGTTTTTCTTTATTATTAGTATTCTAAATACTAAGTGGTGTGTCTAATTGTGATAGAAGAAAGACCAATGGCTTAACGTGTGTGTTTTTTCGTGTCTATAATAGGTTCCTTGATGAAATGAATTTTCACACAATGTAAAAATGGTAAAAAAAACTGAAGCAATATAATTCTTTCGTAGAATAATATTTCCAAACGAGGTTTCATGCTGCCATTGATAGTCTGGAAAAATATGTTGAAAAGTTATTTTGATTTTTTTGCTTATGAAAAAGTAAAATTAGATTAAGTGTCGAATTTAAACTTGGAGTACAAGATATGAAATTTGATGATACTTTTGTATAATGTTAATTAGATCCAACAAATTCTTGGAGTATATTTGATACTGTGATCGTTGAGTTTCTCTTTTACTAGTATATGGTATGACAAGTATGGAACAACCAAATTATATTTATACTTGTTAAAAATGATTGAATTTTTTAATGAAAAAATGTCTTCAAAATGTTGTGATTTTTCATGAAAAGATATGTCTATTAAATATAACTATTTGTATAGACATGAATATTGGTGAATAACCATTTGTCATGTTTTGTAAAAGAAGCATTTGGACTATATTGTCTTTATTGGACCCAATGAAACTTTGTTCATGGGTAGTTCTATAACACTCAATTAAAAATTATGGAAAGGTCCTTCCAAAAAGGACGTTTGACAATGTGATTACTCTAAACAATGTTTATATTATACGAAATTGTAAGAAATAGGAACAAATATTTGTGAGGAAAAACTACCTCGCGGAGAGCTTTTCAAACTCAATACTTTTATTTGTTCTTACTTGCTTGAGTCAAACTGTTTGTGACATGAGCACTTGGAATATGTCAATTAGGAAAAACTAATAAACTTAGAAATTTTGTTTTACTCCGAGTGCAATAGAAAAAAATGTCAAGTTTGTGTGGAATATAAGTATGTTGAGCATTCTTATAAATGTGTCAAAAGGAATTCTAATTCCTTAGAGTTGATTTACACTGACATATGTGATATGAAGTAAATACCATCTCGTGGTGGGGAAAAAACATCTCATAATTTTTATCGATAATTGCATTTCATACGGTTATGTCTTGCTGAATGGTAAGGATGAGCATGAAAAATGTTTTGGGGTATTTAAAAAATACTCAAAACTATGTCTTGCATTATAACAATATCAACCATTATTGAAAGGATATAGTAATGCAAATTGGATCACCGAGATCAAGTAAAGTAAAATTCACGAGTGGATATGTATTTATTCTTGGTGGATGAACATTCTTTTGAAAATCTTCCAAAAATAAATGTATCACTAGCTCTACAATAATCTCTAAGCTGGGTTCTCTAGATAATGACAGTGAATAAGTTGAAAGACTCCAAAATTTCTTGATATATATTCTTTTTTGGCCAAACCATTCGCATCAGTATGCATACACTATGATAGTAAAGATGCAATAAGTAGGGGATGGATAATGATATATAACCAATTGTCTTGTCATATAAGACATATATATTATACCGTTAGAATACTACTTTATAAAGAAACCTATTACCACTTGGTGATCTAATTATGAATTTGATCACATATCTAGATAGCTAAGACGTTAAGAAATCCTTACGAATTTAGGAGATTGAATTAGGAGAGTAGAACTCTCAAAACTAATCTTAGCATGAACGGGTATTTTTTAGTGTCATGGGTTGAAGGTGTGTTGTCAAATGGGGTTTTAAAATTATTAAAGTTGCTCAGTGGTTTAGCGCAAGCCGTTAATGCGAGATTTTCCTGCTAGGGCAGGGCCACTGTAGCGCGGTGAGGACCGCTGTGGCGGAACAAATACAACTTAAGTTAAAATTGAATTCAAAAAATATTTTATTCTGCACTTTTCAACAGTGAGAGATAGGATATGACCCCAGGTCTCCTCCCTGAATCTGACTTTCGATCCATAAAATGTAAACTACTAGGTAATTATAAGTGATGAAGAGTTTTGATGTGGAAATTATGGTAAAAAAATCTCTAATTTGGGTATAGTAATCGCGGGTTTGATCAGGGTTGATAGAGTTGATTGTAATCTGGGTGATTAGACATCGTTTATTGATTCTCGTGTTATATTGATTGTTTTGTAGATCAAGAACAAGCAGAAATGATCCGAAAAGGTAAGAATCAAGTTTTTTAGGAGATTCAAGCTTTGTTTGAGGTAGTTGATGGTCTGATTTCATATTGTGTGATATATGTTTGTTATTACTTTATTATGATATATGTATTTGTGCGGATATTGCATTTGATGATCACACTAATCGTAAATGAGGATAGACGGATAATTGAATGTCATGAATCATGACTTGATTGTATGATTAGGAGAATGTACTTTGCGATTGTGATTGTGGCTTGTTGAATGGATCGGGTGTTGCATTTCGACACACTAACTGGAATCGATTGTCACAGACCGACATAAAAAATGTAACATATATCACGATCTGACATGCTAACTTGGAACGTGCACCACTTACCGGTACACTAATGGTTAGGGTTTACGTTCCATGAGAGGAGCAATAACTTTCCATAATATTATATCTTGAGAATTTTAATATGTACGTCGTTCATAAGTGATGTTGATATTGTATATGTTCGGTATATGCATGTTATTATTATGTTGTAATGACTTATGTATGTTGCTCTTAGTGAGTAGCCTCATGATCCTACCAGTATATTATGGTTGTGTATTGATACTACACTTGTTCTTTCTTTGTTAAGTACAAGGGATATTCAAACAAATATTGATGGACCTTGCTTAGAAGATTAGTGATCAATATGATCCAGTTCTTTCGAGCTGTCATGAGTTTTATTTTCATATATGTCCACATTTCGGGCTTAGACTAGTACTTAGGATTTCTTATGTTTAATTGGGTTGTACTCATTTTCCTACACTTGTTGAACTTTAGGTGTTTTGGTACATTTAATTTTAAGTTCTAGGTGTTATTCCACATTTGTTTTGGTTGTTAGACTTTTTTTTGGAGTTTATGAGAACTCTTTATTTCTTCCTTAGTATTTTAATTTGCTTTTGTATCTTTAAATGTCTTAGTTTTTTGTTAAGTTGTAGTGTGGGTTGTAGTAGTGGTGCTCTTACTGGAGGGTTAGTATGGGTGTCAATCAAGATCGTTTGGGTCGTGATAGGAATCATCACAATTGACTATTTAAACTCAAAGGATAATGTGTCAGATCCACTTACAAAATAGTCTAACTAGAGAAAAAGTTGAAAGGTCATCTAAGGGAACGGGTTTACGACTTAGGACAAGTCATCATAACGGTAACTTTACCTAGAAAATTGGAGATCTGAGGAGCTAGATTCAAGGAGAAAAATAAAGTTGTGACTGTCAGTTCGACATTGTCAACCAACTCAATTAGTTCTCATAATGAAGAACAATGCTCAGGAAAAAAGATACAACATGAAAGCTTGTTAATGATTTAATAATGCTTAAAATTTTAAAAGATTTTCTAAGTTTGGCAAACTTGACCAAATGGTGTATCTTCGCAATAACACAGTAAGAAATTACCTATGTGAGCGTGAAGTGTAAGTCGCTTCAAATAGGATGATTTTCAAAAGTCCGTCTCTTTATACACTCATGAAATGAAAGTTGTTTATGACCAAAAAACCAGTTTTTCATGAGAGGCCAAAGTATATCGAAATCGATTGTCATTTTGTTAGAACTAAGCCTCAGCAATGCTTAATCACACTCCATCATATATCCACTGATTCACAATTGGCAGATAGTTTCACCAAGGGCTTGAGTGGGGTTAAACATACTTCTTTATTACACAAGTTATCTGTAATTACATCACCTCAAATTGAGGGGGGTAACGATAATATGAAGTGTGAAGTCAATTAGTTAGTTATGTACAGTGAAGTTTTCATTAGCAATATATATATATATATATATATATATATATATATATATATATATATATATATATATATATATATATATATATATATATAGGTTCATATTGTAACATTTCTCCTTCAATTCACATTCAATACAAAACATAATTTTCTCTCAATTCAGTTACTCTCTAGTTGAGTTCATCTTCATAAACAAAGGAATGAACTTTATCAATGGTGCTAGTTTTGTCATCTCCGTTTCTCTTTCTTTTCTATTCCTCCGTTTCTTTTTCCTTGAAAGCTTCTGCATATTTGATGACTACCGCTCTCGACCTTCATCGAAATTCTAAACATAAGGAAATCTCGTTCTTTAAAGCTAGAGAGGAATGAAAAAATATATCACTGGAAATTGCTTCTTTCTCCGCTATTATAATATTTCAATAAGTGGGTCTCTTCATCAAAGGGTCTGTTTCCAAATTATTCCTTTAATGAATTCTTCTTCATTAATTGAATATATTACTCCCTTCGTCCCTATTTAGTTATCCACTTTAGAAATGACACACATATTAAGATAACAATATTTAACATAGTGAAGTTATAATTTAACCCGTATTAATTATGGTTTCAAAAAACATGTATTAAAACTTATAATATTTTCAAGAAGTTTAAAGAGGGTATAATAGAAATTTTTTTGTCCTTTCTTGATTTGTCAAGATAGACAATTAAATAGGGTCAGTTAAAAGAGAAAATATGGACAAATAAATTGAGATGGAGGGAATAATTAGTGAATTACTTCATTAATGACTAGCCTAAAGTTCAATTCTTCTAACTTTCATTTTTTATTTTGATTTTGAGCAACTAATAAATATTCAAAGATTTGAAAAGTGAAGATCTGACGAAAAGGATGTGATTTGATTATTTGAAGATGAGACTTAGTGACAAATAGTTGAGGAGGGCAGTGACCTGGTGGATGAGTGTGAGCTACTAATTATATATATGGATCTATTAAAGGGAAAAGATAAAGAAGATAAAAAGAATAAAAGGAAATATAATTTCTTTTTTTTTAAAGTAGAATATTAATATGAATTAAATTAAATATTTCTAAAGATAATATTTTAATTATCTTTTTATCTCTCACTCTCCCAAAGAGAGTGAACTAGATCTCTTTTGCCACATGAGCATTTAGGGAGCAAATAATTCCATTTTAAAAACATCAGAGGAGATATTATGACTCCCGTGAAGTATGAGTGTGTAGTTGGAAAACTGGCTATAGATTGGGGAGGCTTTTAGTCATTTTATCTAAATATATTTATTTAACTTTCTAATACAAGTATAAAGTCTACGAAAAAGCTAGTTAGTTCTTCCGAACACATGAACCTCCACCTAGCTTTGCCTCTGAGTATGAGAACATTATAATGAACGCTAAATATATTACTTGCCTTTATATAAGTTAGCAGTTATGTTTTGATCTTAACCTCAATTTTATGTGTTTTACTATTAGATTATTGATAAGTTTTTAATTGGTTCTCAGTTTTTAATGTATCACTTTGATGTTTAATTGATGAGAATTTCTTTGAATCGAATTGTATTGTTGCCAAAATAAAAACAAAATGGTGATGGATGAACGTATAGAGGAGAAGATTGTAAATTCATATGAAATTGATGAAATATTTAATCCAAGACACGTTGAAATTTCTTCGCTCAGTGAAGATTTTTTCTTTGTGACGTAACCATCATAAGTCCTACTTGTTTCTTCGATATATACAAATTCAAATGCTTGTAAAAAAAACTATTCGATTATTTCGAAGGTTATTTTTCCAGATAACATTTTCATTTTTGAAAAATATGTATGAAAATAAAAAAGAAGATATTATATCCACATATAACATTTCTGGATCAAAATTATTATATTTGAAAAATATGTATGAAAATAAAAAAGAAGAGACTATATCCACATATAACATTTCTGGATCAAAATTATTATTTTTTACTCCTTAAATAAAGTGTATTTCCTCTAATTTCTGGAAGAGAACGAAATATGGTTAGGGAGAGACATTAATTTTTTCCCCGTTGCAATGATTTTAGTGGTGTAAACAATTGACTTTAAAATAACAATAATTAACATAGTAAAGTTATAATTTTATCCGTATTAATTATGGTTTCAAAAACATGAATTAAAACTTAGAAATTTTTAAGAAGTTTAAAAGAGGTATAATAAGAATTTTTATTTGTCCTTTCTTGATTTGTCAAAATGGACAATTAAATGAGGAAATATGGACAAGTAAATAGAAATGGAGGGAGTACTTAGTGAATTACTACATTAATGACTAGTCTAAAGTTCAATTCTTCTAACTTTCATGTTTTATTTTGATTTTGAGCAACTAATAAATATTCAAAGATTTGAAAAGTGGAAATCTGACGAAAAGTATGTGATTTGATTATTTGAAGATGAGACTTAGTGACAAATAGTTGAGGAGGGCGGTGACCTTGTGGATGAGTATGACCTACTAATTATATCTATGGATCTATTAAAGGGAAAAGATAAAGAAGATAAAAAGAATTAAAAGGAAATATAATTTCTTTTAAAAGAATAAAAGGAAATATAATTTCTTTTTTCAAAAAAAATAGAATATTAATATGAATTAAATTAAATATTTCAAAAGATAATATTTTAATTATCTTTTTATCTCTCACTCTTCCAAAGAGAGTGAACTACATCTCTTTTGCCACATGAGCATTTAGGAGCAAATAATACCACTTTAAAAGCATCCAAGGGGATATTACGATCTCTCATGAAGTATGAATGTGTATTGGGAATCCGGCTATAGATTGGGGAGGCTTTTAGCCATTTTCTCTACATATACAAATATAAAATCTACGATAAAGCAAATAGGTTCTTCCGAACCCATGAAGCGCCACCTAGCTCTGTTTCTGAGTACGAGAACATTATAATGAACACTAAATATATTACTTGCCTTTATTTAAGTTAGCACTTATGTTTTGATTTCTACCCCAATTTTATGTGTTTTACTATTCGATTATTGATAAGTTTTCAATTGGTTCTCAGTTTTTAATGTATGACTTTGATGTTTAATTGGTGAGAATTTCTTTGAATCGAACTGTATTGTTGTCAAAATAAAAACAAAATGGTGATGGATGAACATATGAGGAGAAGCTTGAAAATTTATATGAAATTGATGATATATTTAATCTAAGACACATTGAAATTTCTTCGCTCAGTGAAGATTTTTTCTTTGTGACTTAACCATCATAAGTGCTACTTGTTTCTTCGATACATACAAATTCAAACGCTTACAAAAAAAACTATTCAATTATTTCGAAGGTTGTTCTTCCAGATAACATTATCATTTTTTAAAACTATGTATGAAAATAAAAGAAGAGATTATATCCATATATAACATTTCTAGATCAAAACTATTATTTTTACTCCTTAAATAAAGTGTATTTCCTCTAATTTCTGGAAGAGAAAGAAATAGGGTTAGGGAGAGACATTAATTTTTTTCCCCTTTGCAATGAGTTTAGTGGTGTAAACAATTGACTTTTCTTATATAGTTAGGGATGGGAGATTTAACTAGATTTAAATTATGATACGTGTGTCAAGTTTCATTACCTGCAATGAGTAGTGTATGTCATAAATTAGCTTATTATGATTCATAAATAAGATAGAAGAAATAACACAATTTAAATCATGATCTTTTATTTGTTAATCTTTTTAACTCGCAAAAAATATATTTAGTATGACATATTTACTTAAAAGGTCAGCAAATGATAAAAGATTTAACTAAATTTAGATTGTACCTTTTAACCTTTACATCTCCATTCACAAATATTATAGTATGACATATTCTTCTCATAATTATAGCGAGAATATGAAAAGATTAAACATTCAACCAAGCTTAAATTATAACCTTTTTTCAGCTCGCTAAATTTATTTTTCATATATATATATATATATATATATATATATATATATATATATATATATATATATATATATATATATATATATATATATATATGCGATAATTACACTCTATATGTTTAAAAGAGAACTTTATTTATTCCGAAGTAATATGCATCAGTACAACTAAAATGATTGGAAATTTTTCTTGCACATAATTTCTTAGGGGAGTAATTATCACTATTAATATACACAATCAGATACTTAAACTAATAAGTTTTTCTTGGCAATACAAGATTTGTCATTTTCAGCCTTCAGATATTGTAAGAGTGACACGATGGAACTTTCCATTCCACGAAAAGGTGTTGGATTCAGGATTTTTTCTCAAAGGGATAAGGTTTAAGTTATAAAGAAGAAGTTCAGGTGGTAATGTAAGTACCCGGTGAGTGTATAGTAGCTCTTTGGCATTGCTCTTTCTACATTGGTTCATTGAGTAAAGACTAAACTTATTAAAGGTATCGACAAAGATACATTGATAAGAGTTTTAATGGATAGACTATATTACATAAGTTAATTCTTAAAACACGTGAAAATTATATAATGAAGAAAGGAGCAAAATGGGGAAGAAAGATATTTACCTTTTCACGCTAAATTTAACTTACTTTATCACCGTATTAAGCATTTATTTCTACTTTTATCATGCTCCATCAAACATTTTAAAATTTTCTTGTACTTTTTAACTTTTAATTTTTAATGATTAACTTTATTTTCCACTTTTAAATTTTTTATATTAGTATCCATTCAGTCACATATAACTATAAAAATCGTCAAGATTCTCCAAGTGTATAAAAATAGAGTTACTAACATTATATTGCATATTCAATAAATAAATAAATAGCATCGTCAATTTTTCTCGATTCATATTAGTTCAATTTAACTAGGTTAATCATAATTGTTTTAAAAGAAATTTACGAATAAATTAAAAAAGCTTAGTTTTCATTTCTCTAAAATAGAATCACAAATATAAAAAAAATTCATGAATTCTATTAAATTAATAATTCTAAAAGGATGTATGAATTTTCATTGAAACTAATTTATATTTTTTTAATGTAACAAATTACAATATCTGAGCATAATTTAGTTTTAAATATAATTGGATAGTATTGTAAAATAAAATAAACACAATAGTTTAGTAGTTGTCTTGTGAATTTTTTTTATGCACAAATTTGCCTTTGAAACAAATTTAGAAATATCTTTAATGTTAAAAAAACTAAAATTTGAGCTTAATTTGATTTTAAATATAATATTGAAATCAATAAAAAATTTCTTCTGAATATGGTTTCTTCCAAAATTGAAAAAAATATAATGTGCTTTTATAAGTGCCGTAACAAGAATAATCATACACGTATCTTCATTAAATAGTCAATAAATATTTCAATTTTACTAATCATTAAATTAATTTATATTATATTATTTAAATGTTTTTAAAATTAATATTTCAATTTTTCGGCCAATATTTCAATTTTTCATTTGTTTCAATATATTGCTAACATTTATTTATGAATAAAATATACAATTTTTTTAGACTTTCTTTTAACATTGTAATACTCTATGGTCATCTCAGATAGATAATACATATCTAGATCTAAATTAATTAACTTATTTTCCTAATAAAATATAGTTTGACTCAAAAAGATTTGTTTAACATAAGACTAGAGTTATACTTATCTAGATCTAAATTAATTAAATTTTTTCCCTAATAAAAAAAGTCTGACTCAAAAAAAGTTATTCTTAAGACTAGAGTCATACTTACCAAGATCTAAATTAATTAATTTATTTTCCTAATAAGAAAAATTTGACTCAAAAAGATTTGTTCATCTAGGCTCATTTATTTTTATACCAAAATAGTACTCTTGACAACTAAGTATCCTCTAATTCAAAAACCAATTTTCCACCCTATAAATAGGAGGCAATTCTTAGCAAAGTAATACACAACAACAGTAAGAATAATAAATTCATTTCATCCCACATATCCTAATAAACACATCTCTCCTCATTTTCACCATGGGTAGAAAGAAAGTGAAGTTAGCGTTCATTGAAAATAATACTGAGAGGAAAGTTTCATATAGAAAACGAATAAAGGGTTTTTTAACCAAGGCTCGTGAACTCAACATCCTTTGCGATGTTGAAATGGCTACCTTAGTCTATAACCCTTACCAAAACGAACCGGAGATATTTCCAAATCATGAAGCTTCCACCGACCTCTTTACAAAGTTTAGCAATCTTCCGGAGGAGGATAAATCAAAGAACATGAAAACACAAGAAAATGTAATCATGAAAAGGATCAAGAAAATTGAGAAGGAAATTGAGAAGGTGAGGCAGGAAAACAAGAAAATGGAGTATACAAACGAGATGTATGGATTGTTGAATGGTGAAGAGATGCCCAATAGTAAGCACCCTGAATATCTCAACGATCTATGTTATGTGATCAATAAGAACCTCAAACTGATAGATGACTCGATCGAAGCAAAAACTCACGAAGAAGGTTCTACATCGAATGCTCCCCAACCTACTGTTGGATCGATGGATTCTGGTGAGACCAACTTCGACAGGTCATGGGCTCCTCTTTTGGTCCATGCTGATGTTCCAGTACTATCCGAGATTCCACTTTTGGTTCCATCTACTGTGCCAATGGCTCCTATTGATTTGGTTCCAACGTCGATGGTTCCTCTGACTGCTCCATTGATGGGTCCTTCAAGCGCTTCTACTTTAGTGCCTCAATTCATGTTTCCTCAAATGGTTCCATCTGATCTTTCGTTGGTTCCTTCTTCATCATCTTCACAAAGGTATGCTGAAATTGCCTATCCAATGCTTGTTCCTCAACTAGACCATTCGATGAATATCCTCTCGATGAGTGCATCAGGGCCAGTGGAGAATAATGTGAATGACTCATTTGGCATTCCAAAGAGTCCTTCCTTTTCTGAGTTGCTGAGCTTCACTGATGATGACATACGAACTTTAATTGACGATACATCTTTCAACACTCATGTTCAAGATTCAAATCCCCATCACAACAATTTATAAGGATCTAGGAATGTTGCAACTTTTATTTCATATAAATTTCTAAGTATGACAGTAGTACTTTTTTTTGTGTAGTGTTGAGAACATTATAATAAACACAAAATATATAATACTTGTCTTAATTTTATGTGTTTTCCTATTAAAACATTAGATAAGTTCTGAATTGCTTCTCAACTATGACTATGACTCTACTATTTTAATTGATCAGAATTGTATGGTTTCCAAATTTATAATTATGATAAAAAAATAAAAACAAAATAAAAATTTATTGCCGACAAATTAAAGTATCTCTTTTGTTATAGTGTATAGAGTTTAAAAAGGTAGAGAAAACTTTAAATCTTTTATTCTTAAACTAAAAGATATCTTAATTTTAAAACATGCAAAATAATAATAACAATAATAATAATAATAATTAAAGAATTTTTAAAACTAATTAAGAAAACGAAGAAAAAATAAATTGAACGTAGTACAATAAATGAAGACATTTAAAAAAAAAAAAAAAGGTAGTCGGTGAAAAATTTTTATCATCCATAAAGCACTAGTACTCCTAGAGTGAAGTGAAGATTATTTTATTGGTATTGTATTCTGACACATGGAATCCCTATTTTACTTAATATGGACTAAAAATAATATTAAATAAATGTGTAAAATAATAATCAAAGTTAAAATCCTGAAAAGTTACTAATAATGGAGTTAATACAGTAAAAAACCTTTTAATAATTTTTTTTAAAAGCAATTTGCCCAAATCTGCCAAATAATATAAAAAGGAAGTGAGTGATATTTCTCTTCTTATCCAATTATTGGGGCTGACATCTACCGCCACATTTCACATGTGACTTATTTAACCGCATATTATATTGTTACACAAATATTTTTATCATAAATGTAAATATAATTTATTTAATAATTTAAAATAATTATATATCATTGTATTAATTAGTAAAATAATTTTGTATCAAATCCTAATGAAGATACACCACTTTTCAAATACATTTCTGAAAATATATTTATATATATAGGATGAGAGGTGAGCGATAGGGGTGCACGTCGGTTGGTTCGGTTTGATTTTATTGTTTATTATTGTTTGGTTTATCAGTTTTTAATTTGTAAATACGTCAAATCGATAACCAAGCCAATAACATATTTCTTATCGATTTTTGGTTCATCGATTTATGGTACTTAATGGTTCTTTTTTCGGTTTAAGCAATAAAAAATACTCATATATATTAATATTCACAGATAAGAAAATTTTCATATAATCATATGATTTTTTCAGCATTTGACATGAAATAATAATCATAAAAATAATAATCATTTTTCTTGCAAGTTTAGACATTACACGCATTAAAAGGCAAAAGTGCGAAATTAACAACCGTCTTTCAGCAAGTCTAGGTAATTGGCACATTCAAGTTTGAAGTGTGCTTGAATTACAGAATGAAACAATAATTAGGGTTTTAAGTTATACTGAGATTAAAGTAATAGGGTTCGTAAAATGTTATATAACTAGGGTTTACTAGTATAGAGATACAATAGTAAATTTAGCATAGTCTTATTAGGTTATGGTTTGACTATTACAAAAATCATAAAATCGAATATCGAATCAATAACCCAATGAAAAGTTTTGCAAAATCGTTTAAAAATTGTTAGCCCAATAATTCAATATCAATAAATCAATAGTGTTTTTCGATTCGATTTATTGGTTAAATCAATTTTATACACCCCTAATGATTGTGATAGAAGCAAAGTGAGCAAGAGAGTTAATATATATTAAATATACGTAAGTTGCACATTAGATACATCTTTAATACGAGATACAATCTAATGTACAAATACTAAGTGAATGAGAGAGGGATAGACACATGTGAGAGGACGAAGCCAAGTGAGATAGGAGAGAGGTCAACAAGAGAATTTGTATGAATCACACTGGAATATATGTGCATGTGAATCTCGTTCTAATATATATATATATATATATATATATATATATATATATATATATATATACTTTTAAAATATAAATTTTTTAAGAAATACTTAAATTACAAGCTTAAAAAGTATTTTGATATATTAAAAATATTATAAATTTTAATAAAGACCACAAACTTCAAATGTATATTTTACTTTTCAAAAATATTGTGTTAAAACAAAACATGAAAGACAAATTAAAACAAATGAAAGATATATATTTGTAAGTTTAATTGAAAACTTGTTCTTTAATTTTTTGAATTGTAAATTTATATATTTGTAAACTATGTAAAAAGTATTATAAGTCACAATAATTAACAAATTAAAATATTTTAAAAAGTATATAAAAATTTTACAGTCAAAGTCAGGCTAATTTAAATTTCAAAATTTTGAAAAGCGTCACATAATTGAGACCAAGAAGTAATTAATAGCAGTATGTACTGCATTCTACCACCTCGCATGCATGATCCACTAATATCAAACAGCCAGGATCGTTTGATAGCGTATATTTATAACTACTGAATCGGTCATTTTAAGCATTAGACATTTTTTTGACTCTTTATGTAAATTTTAAATTGTAATCTTGAATTATAAATGTAACTAATGTTATTTAGTAAGTGGATATTTATTAAATAATTATTTTTTAATTATTAGTTAATTTTATATTTTTGAGTCATTAGAGGGGGAGAGAGGTTGGCATATTAGGTAAGCATAGATAATGCTCCAGTTTCTTCAACTTTAATTGAATAGTACTTTTGTAGGTTGTAGTGTATTGAAAGGATTGTTTCTTCCTTAATCATAGATTTCGAATTCAAGTCCTGTGTATGGAGAAAGTCTTGTTGGGAGCGCCACCCCTGAATTGGTCTTATATAGCATGATTTAAATTTAGTCGAAACTCCAATAAAAACTTCAGACACCGGATGAAAAAAACAAAAAAAGAATTAAATAGTATTATTTTATGCTTATATTATTATAATAGTATTCCTCTTAGAAGAGAAACATGAATCTCTCTTTCTCTCTATATATAGAGAGAGAAAATTTAAGCAAAGATTTGAATAAATAAAGTTTGTACAAAATAATATTGCAGATTCTCAGGTTGCGCAATCCCAGGCAGTTTAGGATTTCTCCACACGTTTTAAAGGTCGTTTTGGACTATTCTTTCCTTAATTGTAAAGATTGAGGGTTAACATTAATAAGTCTAATTACTTAGGGGTAAAAAGGGGTAACCTTAAGTTAATTAGGGGGTTTTATTGTCCTCTTTTATTCTTAATTATATGATAATTAGGGTAAAGGAAAGAGGGTTGGAATAAAACAAAACAGAAAGAAACAAAGGGAGAGATAGAATCGATTCAGGAGAGAGAGGAACGAAGCATCTTTGAGGATTAACTTGCTTGATTCCAATTCTTCGGTGGAGGTAGGTTATGGTTTTTACGTAAATCGTAGTGAACTCTTGATAGGGAATGATATGTATTGATGATATTGTAAACCTGTCTATATGCTTAATTGTATGCTTGCATGAATATGATTATGTGATTTTGATAAAACAAGCATGATGAACACCATTGAATCCCAAATCTTGAAAGAAACTTTAATCTACTTATTAATGATAATGCCTTGGTATAAAAGAAGGCTTGATGAATTAAAGTGATTGGGATTGATGATGCCTTGGTATAGAGAAGGCTTGATGAACGGATATAATGAGATTAGTGGATCGGAGTGTCACGTTCCGACACATAGTATTAGTGGATCGGAGTGTCACGTTCCGACACATAGTATTAGTGGATCGGAGTGTCACGTTCCGACACATA